>VACF01000603.1:0-63418 GCA_006891605.1 Pleurozium schreberi
TCTGCGATTTTCTAGCTAACCTCCCTTCTCCGATCCTTGACAGATTCCGCGGTCAAGCGAGCATGCTTTGCAATTGACAAATTTCGCCGCGAGCAGGTGGASTCTTCCCGAYACGCCTTTGCGAGYCGTCCGGAGRAGGAGCACTTTCCAATCCGTTGCAACGATGGCGTCTTCCGACTGTGCCTCCTGGAAGAAACTCCAGCACCACGTCGAGGACATCAACCAGACTCACTTACGCGATCTCCTGCAAGATGAGTCCCGCTGCGAGAGCATGATCAAGGAGGTCGATGGCATCGTGTTCGATTTCAGCCGGCAACGCGTCACCACAGACACCGTCGCTACCCTTCTCTCCCTGGCGAATGAGGCGAAGCTCCCTGAGAAGATCGAAGCCATGTGGAACGGGCGCCACATCAACTCCACTGAAGATCGCGCCGTGCTCCATGTCGCGCTTCGTGCTCCTCGCGACGCCCAGATCATCTGCGACGGGAAGAACGTGGTCCCCGAGGTGTGGGCCACTCTGGACAAAATCAAGGCGTTTTCGGAGCGCGTCCGGAGCGGCGAGTGGTTGGGTGCAACTGGGAAGCCGCTGACTGACGTGGTGGCGATTGGAATCGGGGGAAGCTTTCTGGGGCCTTTGTTCGTGCACACAGCTTTTGACACAGAGCCTGAAGCTGGCAAACTCGCCAAGGGGAGAACGCTGCGCTTCCTCTCGAATGTGGATCCCGTGGACGCGACCATCGCGCTCAAAGGGCTCAATCAGGAGACTACTCTTGTGGTTGTGGTGTCCAAGACGTTCACCACGGCGGAAACCATGCTGAACGCGCGGACGTGCCGGACGTGGATCACATCCAAGCTTGGGAGCGACGCAGTTTCCAGGCACATGATTGCCGTGAGCACGAATCTGAAGCTCGTGAAGGAGTTTGGCATCGACCCTGAGAATGCGTTCGCGTTCTGGGACTGGGTGGGCGGGCGCTACTCCGTYACGAGCGCGGTGGGCGTGTTACCTCTCGCGCTTCAATACGGGTTCCCCAAAGTGGAGCAGTTTCTCAAGGGCACTTGGAGCATGGACCAGCATTTTCGTAACACGCCCCTAGAGCAAAACTTGCCGGTGCTGCTCGGGCTTTTRAGCGTCTGGAACGTGACATTTCTCGGTTACCCTGCGCGCGCCATTCTTCCTTATTCCCAAGCGCTCCAGAAGCTGGCGCCCCATATTCAGCAAGTRAGCATGGAGAGCAACGGCAAGGGGGTTGCCATCGATGGCACACCCTTGCCATACGCAGCTGGTGAAATTGAATTCGGCGAGCCTGGTACGAATGGTCAGCACAGCTTCTACCAACTCATCCACCAGGGACGCGTCGTCCCATGCGACTTCATCGGYGCCGTGAAGAGCCAGAAGTCGGTGTACATGCACGGGGAGAAAGTGTCAAACCACGACGAGCTTATGTCGAATTTCTTTGCGCAGGCGGATGCTCTTGCTTACGGGAAGACGAAGGAGGATCTCGAAGCTGAGGGCGTGGCGKCCGCACTCGTGCCGCACAAGGTTTTTACTGGAAACCGTCCTTCGTTGAGCATTTTGCTTCCCACGCTGGACGCGTTCACCGTGGGGCAGCTCCTGTCGTTGTACGAGAATCGGATTGCAGTGCAGGGATTTGTATGGGGAATCAACTCGTTTGACCAGTGGGGTGTGGAGCTCGGGAAGAGCTTGGCGTCGCGGGTGAGGTCACAGCTGAACTCGTCGCGCACGCGGACAGCGCCSGTGGAAGGGTTTAACTACAGTACTACGCATTTGCTGAAGCACTACTTGAAGGGCAAGACGCCGGTGAAGGTGGAGGCGGGGAATGTTTTTCCTAGTGAGATTCTGCCTGCGCATTAAGCTGATTTTGCACCTGCAAAAATCACTTTCASTTTTAGTCTGCACTAGGCAGGAAGGAGAGGACGGATCATGCGCAACCAATAGTTCTTTTTAGCTTGATGGTAGACTCTGTTTTGTAGCAGATGCAATAATGTATARTGCTGAGAACCAGCCGCAGGGTGAGCCATYCATAAAGGTTTTATGCCTAGTACATAAAAAGCTTTACTTTGTCCACTTGCCGCTGTTGAGTTATCTGTGTCGTAGTGGAGTATGACAACAATGGAATCTTKTTTTTCCSAGTGAGATTCTGCTTGCGCGTTAAGCTAATTCTGCACTGGGCAGGAACGAGAGGACGGATCATGGCCAACCCATAGCTCGTGTTAGCCGGTTAGGAGTCTGTTTAGTAGCAGACGCAATGTAAAATGCTGAGAACCAGCCTCAGTGATGGCCATTCATAAAGGTTTTATGCCTCGTATTGTACATAACGAGCTCCACTGTGTCCAACGTGCCTCTCTTGAGTTATTTGTGTTTGTAGTTGAGTATGACAACAATGGAATCTTGTTTACGGGACAGCCTGGTATGAAATGGATGAGACGAAGCAACTCTCTTCTCTGATCTTTGCTTGCCGATCTGGTGGTTTGCAGTTTTGAAGATCTTTGCCTGTCTGTACCCACTGGACGTGCCCTAAATTCTTACTCTTAAGATTCTGTTTGCGAGGCAACGAAGGATTTCAGTGCAAGGAAATCGACCTTCTCAACCAAGTGGGTTAAACCCTGGACATGCCCTAAAATTTAAAATCGTGATCTCCAACGACAGAATTCTACACGAGGCGTATGAATCTCTGCGCTCCACTACGAAGCCAGCTCATAGAATGACGTGAACGACTTCTTCATAACACGGACATGGAGATTCCACGCTACTATYACCGCTACATCGCAATCCTTATTAGGTCTGACTTATTCTATTTTTCACAGCCTTAAGTGAGCTCCTACATGTGATGCGACGCTCTTCCAAGGAATGTACAGTAGGTTGTGAYGCATTGCATTTCTTTCTTCTAGATCTAATAAGAATTATGGATTCCCCGGGGATCCAATGTGCGCATCAAATTAAGAAAGAACATGGTTCCCTTCCATGACACACACGAAAATCCAAACAAAATCTCTCGGGACAATGTAAGAGAGAGAAGTCACAGCATCGGCACCCTAATGTCACCCCCAGTTGCTGAGTTCCCACCTCAGAGGTTACTCCCTTTCACCACAAGAATTGGAACGCAGTTGTAGCAGAAATGGAAAAGGGCAGCATTCAGTAAGCACCTGTTGGCTCGACGATGCATTGGATGTGTGTAGCAACAGCAGCAAGAGGGGGAGGAGGAGATTGCGCAGAATCGCCATAGCTTCCACATGAACGCAAGTGTGAAACACAGGAAAGTGTGCAAGGTTTGCAGCGGCGGGGATAGGCATGTCTTCTCTACCGCGGTGATGGGTTGCTTGAGATGGATATTGACCCAGCTTTTTTTTTTAAATTGAATTGTACAAGGGAGGCTATGGCTTATTCATTTTCATTTATTGAATCTTGACCGAGGGGTAGAGGCTTTGCATTGATAGAAGCTACCATGAAAAATGGTTGAGTAGCTATTTTCATTTGAAAAGAGACCAAGTGCGATATAGAGAGAGCCTATTGTAGCTACTTGTTACTTGTTGAATCTTTTCTTTTTGAATCGGATTGTCCAAATCCTATCTACAATCATATTCACATTGTTTAGGATTTGGTTGGAGTAAATAGGGCCTCAAGGTCACATCGTTCTTGTTGAACAAAAATGCCTTCACTATTGACGTATGATCATGATAGTTATGATGCCAATTGTTCCGACTTCCAAGGGCTCCACTTTCCCAATCCCTCAATTTGTCAAAGACGGTAGAAGGGTGTATCAATTTGTTGTTGTTGTGAGAGGAGATGAAAGGCTTGACATTGCCCTAATCGTGTGTGGGGGGGTGCACTTGTATTGAAACCGATGTATTAATTATTACATGAGAAACAAGGCCACTAGAGGGCCGTTTCAGGCCTGTTCCCTTTCTTGTTCTCAATGCAGTGATGGAATGGCTGGCTGCTGTCAGAAAAGTAATTACTCAAAAAAAAAAAAAAAAAAAAAAAATTTGGTCTTGAAATGTAAAAAAAGTTTTTTTTTAAAAAAAAAAAAAAAAAAAGAATCAGACGTGGCAGTCGCTTCGCCACGTCAAGCTGCTGTTGCAGTGCTGCGGGAACGCAGGAACATAGCAGGGAACTCGCAGCCTTCCCTGAGTCTCAAAAAGCATGTAATGAATTAAATTCCAAATGTTGTAGTGGCCAAGTTTATTGAGTAATGACCACTTTTGACTAAATTCAACAAATATTGGTATACTTTGATGAAACACTATGAAGGCCTTATTACATTGAATTTGTGTATAAAATAAATGACAAAATTTCAACCAATGAAAAGGTTGTGTTGGTACTCATGTATACTAAATTCATATGCAATGAAGTTTTTGTGGAAAAATGAAATATCATTATTCGATTTTTTAACAAACAAGCATTGCCATAGAATTTTCTATTGTGTAGTTTGGCACTATTTTGTCCCTCTTCCCTCAAAAACAAACAAAAATCCACCTTCACTGTTTTTTATTTTTTCAAGTGCATTGGTATGTTTTTGAGGTCATTAGAGTATGCTGAGAGCTTGTTGTGACTAATTCCTTTTCAATTTGGCAAATGAACAAACAATTTTTAGTTACTTTAACCTCTTAGAACCTAAACCCTTTCTTGAATTTTTTCATATTTTTGCTTATATCTTTATAAATATATATTATTTACCTCAATATCATCATATAGAAAGTGTGGTTTTTAAAAAGTTTAGCATTGGTTTGGATGAAAGAAATTTTTTGTGGTCGATCCTTTCTTGAATCTTTTTTTCCCTTGAGACATTAGAGCGCTAAGGAGTTGATGATAGAAAGATGTGAAGTCCTTTTTTCCACACTTCTATATATTAGTGATAATTCTAATTTTGTTGAGAAATATCAATTATTATTTGATGGATTTAGTAATGGGCTTCCATTGATGGAGTTCTAATTTGAACAGTTTTTGATTTTTAAAAATTGAATCAAATTTACTAGTGAAAAAAATTTTAATACAATTTTTTTCAAGATTCTATAGTAAGTGGAATGATAATTCTTCATAGGATTTTTTGGTAGGAATTTCATAAATTTTAACCTTGTAAGGATGTGACCCTCCATGACCAAGGTAGTCACCAAAATTCTTCAATTATTCAACCAGTAGGTGGATTTTCATTCCAACAATGAAATCATCCATCAAACCACTAGCATCCTTCCATGGTTAAAATTTTATTGAGTGAAATATTATTGGGTCAAATATGACTCCAAATTTTTATGACTCTTATAATTCACTTCACAAATTTGAGTAAATTATAAAAACACCAAAAAGTTTTTAATTTTTTTTTTAAATTTCTTATATGCATGTTGTTATTTCATTCACAATGCATCTAAATTTTGTTTAAATCTCTAATTCCACAAGTTTAGCTATGACGATTGTACGAAACATTTTGAGAGCAAAGGCTTTATAGCGATGCCTGTGCTCACGGTGATAGAACCTCCCAAGCCCTCCCTTATCTCCATCCCACAAGCGTCCCAAGACCGTGACAAAGAGAGGCCAGAACTCGGGCGTAGTCACGAAATCCATGTCTCCCCAGATTGAATGCCGCACAACGAAACACCCCTCCAGAAATCTTCACTCCAAACCTTTTGCTAATTCCCGTGCATTCCACATTCAAAAACCTTTGCATTACAGGAATTTAGCAGCGTAGCATCTCACAACTCTTGTGCGTGCAAGAAGMGATGGTGCAGAGCTGCTGGGTGATGCAAGGCATGGGAGCTTTGGGACAGAAGCCCCTGCTAGAATGTGGATTTCGTAAGAGTGCTCTGAATCAAGTGCGGTGTGGCGTGGACGATGACCTGTAGTAAGTTTAGGTTAGATGAGTGTATAGTGCGGGGCTGGAGAGCATTGTTTCATTCCTGATGCAGCCTCTGTGCCCAGTTCCCTGTTTAATTTAATTTTTGCAAGAATAATTCAGGCTCCAATTCTCCAAAATGTGGGTGAATTCCTAGCCACACTGAACCCAACGAACGTTCATAGGCGACACCTTGTGATAACCAAGTAACGGTTGTTTCGTGTTTCGTGAATTGGCGTCTTGCATTMRTTTGGCTTGATGCAAGGTGCCGAAAATTGCTACTTTTATCTGCCCAAAGCTCTAGAAATTTGGACTTYTAGATTTACCGGGTGAGCCACTCTGAAATGTGCCGAACTCTGGTATGCCGCCAGTTTAACGACATTGGCATTGAACAGAGTAAGTTCTTCTATTTGGTGGAGAGGGTATGTTAGACAATCACCATATGAAAAACACTTTTGCACAACTTGTTGACCCTACTTTGCAAGAACACTTTTTACCCACCTCTTCACCTTCAACACCTTGACTCGCCTTCTGAATTTTTCCAACAATTCTGTATTGCATCACCGACTCTTCTTGACTAGAAATACCATATGCATTACTACTTGTACCGGTCGAACTTTAAATGAAAAGAATTTCATTGATCACAACAACGAAACAGGATTTGATTGAACAGGGCAATTGACATCTTGATAGACTAGATCATAGGAAAGTGATTCCACCGGCACATCACGCTCTTCTATTCGTACAGTCGTGATCGATGATCCGAATTCTACTTCCCCAGATCGCAACCGCCGCTAAAACTTCAACCCACTGTCTTCATTATTCCAGCTAATGTAACTTACAACAAAGTTGTACAGTTCCACCGACTCGACCAGCGAGCAATCTTTTTCGTTGCAAGCGCCTGACGGATAATTAATTACATGGAGCTCCCCATCCTTCGATCAGTAGGGGCGTTGGCCGACGTAGTTACCGGGCGGGTTATAGCTGCAGATGATGTAGTCGCTGCCGTCGTTACACACCACCGAGGCGCACCCCACCTACAAGAATTCCATTCAATTGACAATTTCATCAATTGTACTGAACTTTTTGTCAATTTCCAGTTAAAACAGCAAAGATTTGTACGGTTGTACTGAACTTCTAATCCATCAAGTGAATTGTATTCGTTCTGAAAATTTTAATCTATCAAGTGAACATCTTTTAGTTCTAGATATATCATGTTTTAGTTCTATCAAGTGCACATGCTTCAGCTAGTTCTTACAAAGTGAACATGTTTTCGTGCATTCTCCAAAGAAAATTAAAGCTGGCGAATGTGCATAGACTCATGTTTGGCAATCGATCAGTTAAAAGAGAGAGACAGAGTTCGATCTATCACATGTTTTAGATCTGCAAAGAAAATTAAAGCTTCCGATTGGGCATCATCTCATGTTAATTAATTCGGTAATCTGCAAAACAGAAGGTGACTGCCCATATTTTAACTTAATTAAGCGAATAATTACATGTTTAGTTTTTTTTTCACCTGCGTTGTGTCCGCCCACACCACCTGCGTGTAATGCCCGCACATCTTCCCTTCCGTGCACGAGTTGGCCGCATAGTCGTAATCCCCGATTTCGTCCGTCCACGCCGTCACAGCCTCCAACGCCGTCCACGTCTTCCCGCTCCCCCAGAATAGATTCTCCCCATAGGGACCGTGGGAGTGTTGCAAGGGCAAGCACTGGTTCACCTGCGATTGTGCGTAATTCAAAGCGTAGCTCTCCAAGTCCGAACTCCAACTCAACGGCGCCACGCCCACGACMGCACGCGCTGCGTTGTGGGGAACCAAGTAGTCGTCGGGAATTGTGCCGGTCACTGCGACGACGACGAGGCTGAGTGCGAGGACGAAAGCCATCACTACAACAGAACTCATCGAATTCTTCACAACACCCATCGCGCGTACGTCTAGCTCCACCTTGCGATTTGTATGTTTGTTAATTACACACCCGATCGATTTGCAGAGATTTCTGCAGTCCAAGGGATCCCCTAAAGTTTCGATTCTTTCAAGCTCTTGATCGAACACAACGAGGATCTAAYTGGATGAGCCCYAGCTCGACCAGCTGATGAATCTATGTATCGCCGACCTGCACAGAACGAATCGAAGACTACCGTAAGTGAAGTACCTATGGAACCCCAGAACACAGCGAGATTTATACAGAGAGATTTCTGCAGTACGTCCTAGGAATCCACAAGRGTTTGTTGACTTTGTTCCAAACTCTTGATCAATTACAGAACAGCAAGGATCTCATTGATGAGCTAGCTCACCCTGAGTGCTTCGATTCTAGCTAGCTTCTGATGAATTGTCGACTTGCAAAGAACGACGATTACTTGTAGTAACTAATTACCTAGCTACACCTTGGAGCTCAAAATTAACGCTGCTTGTGGTTTGCTTCTGCGGCGAGATTTTCAAAGATTTATGTACGCAATCTGAGTGACCTTCCTTAAGGCGGTGTTTCGGAGTTTTTGAGGAGGGCGAAGCAAAATAGATTCTTGATGGGGGTGGTTGCTGGCGGCGGTCTGTGATCGAGTCGATCTTACGGAGGCTAGGGATCCATCGATATATCATCAACTTAATTACCCACCAGTCGTGAGTGTGACGTTTTGAACTTTGACAGGAAGCTAGCTTTTATGTCTAATTCCTGAAATTGTGCGCCCAGAGTACGTACGATTGCAATTGACTAGAGCTCTGCGGAATTTGGTTCTCGGTGGCGAAATTCATAATTGCAGAGTTTGTGGCGAGTGATCGATCTAGTTGAGTTAGTTGGTTTCGGAGCTCTGATCTTGATAAGATTGGTGTCTAACTGATATATATAATTAGAGTCCTGGTGAAGAAGTTGCTGACGGCGCTCTCTAAAATTACGTTCACGAGCTAGTCGAAGAAACTTTTCTGGCGTAACGGGCGTTTGTGGATGTGGAGGGTGCGATCTACGGATTTTATTTTCTAACTTTATTTCGAAGGGAGGTTAACTGGAGTGATTAAGCTGTTTACATTCAGTTCACTATGGATGATAATTAAGGTAAATCATCCCATTGCGGTCAGAATTGGAGTAGGCCCCATTGTGGTCAAAATTGTAATGGTGGTGTACATTTGAGTTCTCCAATGATGCTCAAATGTACATCGCCATCACAATTTTGATCATAATGGGGCCTACTCCAATTCTGACGGCAATGGGATGATTTACCTTGTGTCCTTTAGTAACTTGACTCATGCCCATCATTGGCTTGCAACTAGTTGGAAGTTATCCCATGGATAGGATTTAAAAATGAAAATTAGAATAAAAATAGTTGATCTAAAATAGAAGGCAAGGGAGCCATCTTTGTGATTAGGTGAACATGGGGTATAACGGGGGGTATGAGAAAAACTAAGTTTGATAAAAATAAATATCAATTTTAGACCTTGGCTTTGGCTAGAGTATAACGGGGGTATAAGAAAAACTAAGTTTGATAAAAATAAATATCAATTTTAGACCTTGGCTTTGGCTAGAGAGTGTTTCCATGTGAAAATTGCCTTGGTGATCACAATCAAACATACAAGATTCAATGAGTATTTGAGAAGGATTTCCATTATGTTTTTATAGGGTTGGTTTTAAAAACATGATTAAGATGAGGTTGTAGTTACTTGACATGATTTATGACAAYAAGTGGCAAAATACAATCCAAATATTGGTCAAAATTATTCTTAAATTAACCCTTTACTTTCTAAGAATTCATGATTTTAAGTTGTGGATTATGATTGATCATATTGTAGAAAGTATAATCTAATTGGAAATTTTTATTATATCATTAACTTGAATGAAGAACATTGCATGCATTGGCTCAAATAAATAATTATTAAAATAAATGAAAATCTCCATACCAACTCTTTAAAATTGCTTAAAAAAACATGAGACCCAATTTGGACTTCTTAGGAAGTAAAAGGTTAACTGTTCTTTCTTTCATCCCCACAAAAAGTTTTACAAAAGTGGAACTTAGAGTATCAAGTTTCATATGATTCAAGAGTGTGAAACTGTGAATGACCTTTTTATTTCTGAACCAAAGTTCTCTACTTTCACTTCATCATGCCACCTTTCCAATCTTCTATTTCAACTAAAATACATAATTACTAGTGTGACCTGTACCGTTGCCACAACCAAAACAAATTCCATAGCCAATAGTAAATTTTGAAATCCAAAAAAAACTCAAAACTCAATAACTTTCTCATTGAGTGTCAGAACACCATGGAACCAAACCTATAGACCCCTCCTTGCCATGGGCTTTCCATTAATACCAAGCACGCAATTGGGGGATGCACGATCTATTTTATAAATTTTTAGACCCAAAAATAACTCAAAAATCAATAACTTTCATGACATAGGTCAATATTCCACAAAACCAAGCCCATGCACCCCTCCTCGTTGAGGGCTTTCCGATGGTACCAAGCACACGACCGGTTGATGCACAGTCCGGGAGATCTCGGTGTAAAACAAACAAAGAGAGAAATAATATTCTATGCTAACTTAATGTATAGATTCCTTCATCCACGTTCCATTCAGTTTTAGTTTTCTTTTTTCTTAGTTGCCTTAAGTGATAATTATTATAGACTGTGCACATACCTTATAATAAAACAAAACAAATTCGTGATTCAAATGGCATATTAAATGAAAATGCCAAAACAACTCAGTGACTCATTCATTCAACTGTGATCCAGGCGGGTATCCAGAGAAGTGGCCTTGTCGTAAAAATTTCGTTCCACGATCGAGGTGCAATTCCTTCCACCATTCAATAAAAAGGGGTCAATTGTTTGAAGATTCTTCCGCACTAGGAGAAGAAAGATTGTTCCTTTTGAAGACCTGCTGAACAGTTCCGATCATGTCAATTAGAGCTGAGGGCCGTGCGTGCTTGTGTGCATCGATCGTGGACGAGTTTCTTTGCGGCATAACTTACGTAGGGGGCTGGATATAATTAATTTATCATTGCATCTGTAATTCAATATTTCTCGCCTGAAGTTTCGCCAATTGGGGGATTGAAATTCCAGTCTCCTGAAGAACGTGCACAGGTCAATCTTCGACGACGCGAAGAAAGTATGTGAGCGTAATACTTCGCACGATGAAGTAAGGAGATGTGAAATTTGGAATACCGACAAGCTACAGTTCTGGACAAATGGGTTGCTCTCAGTCTGAGCTTGAAGAAATTTTTGCTGCAAGTCATTCAACGAAAGGCAACGCCTTTTGGTACTCAATAAAGTGGATGCTGTGCCAATAGAACTAGCTAGCTAGGTGACAGATCTAGCTAGCTACTTTCATTTCAACAGAGCAAAAGTTAGATTTCAAGCAAATCTTTATTAGTAAGTAAACTAAGCAATAGAAGTATCACATCATTGATTACGTACAAGGCAATGCGCTATGAGGAGGGAATTGCAGGAAGAAGTGGGTTGACGAGGAGGGCGAGGGCCAACCAGGAGACCGCCTTCTTCCCGCAATTCCCGATGGCAATTCCCGATGGCAATTCCCGATGAAGAGAGCACTGTCCGGCGTAAAACTCTCGATAGAAAATGGATGATAAAGAGTCTGTAGAGTACACTTTGGATGAAGAATCCATAATGGCCACGATTACGCATGGAAATCCACCTGTAAAATTCTATCCTTTAAATCATGCTGTTTTGTTTGTTTGTTACATTGAGATCTCCCGGACCGTGCGTCCCTTGGTGGCGTGCTTCATACAATCGGAAAGCCCTCAGCGTGGAGGGGTGCACAGAGTTCGTGGCGTGGCGTTCCGACCTACGGAGTAAAAGTTATTGAATTTCAAAGTTTTTATGGATTAAAAAATTAGAAAATTACTTTTACTTTTGATTTTGCCTTTGGCAATGGCACATGGCATACTAGTGAATGTGAATTTTGCTTATGATGACTTACGAAATCCACGAGTATTGGAAAATTAACTGATCCACAGTTCCACACACAAGGTAGGTAGGCTACTTCACTGATGGATTACACGGTCTTAATTAGCTAAGACAATTAGAAGAAGACTGGTGGTGCATATCAAGCAACGAATGTTGCTGGGTTCACTATTTATCCTTCATTTCCACATAATCCATCCTTTAAATCATGTTGTTTGTTTTGTTTTGTTTTGTTTTGTTTTGTTTTGTTTGTTTTGTTTTGTTTGATACGTTGAGATCTCCCGGACCGTGCGTCCCCCATTCGCGTGCTTGGTACTGTCGGAAAGCCCTCGGCAAGGAATGGTGCATGGGCTTGGTTTAGTGGCGTTCTGACCTATGGAGTGAAAGATATTGATTTTTTGAGTTAATTTTGGTTTTAAAAAATTAGAAAATTACTTTTACTTTTCTTTTGCCTGTGTCAACGGCACAAGGCACACTAGTCTATCTTTTAAATTTGTTTGTTTGTTTGTTTGTTTGTTTGTTTGTTTGTTTGTTTGTCACTTTGAGATCTCCTGGACCGTGCGTCCCCCGATGGCGTGCTTGGTACCGTCGGAAAGCCCTCGGGGAGAAGGGGTGCACAGGCTTGGTTTCGTGGTGTTCCGATCTACAGGGTGAAAGTTATTGATTTTTGAAGTTTTTAATGCATCCAAAAATTATAAAATTACTTTTACTTTGATTTTGCTTGTGGCAACGGCACAGGAAACACTAGTCTATCTTTTAAATTAGGTTGTTTGGTTGTTTTGTATTGTTTTGTTTTGTTTGTTACATTGAGATCTCCCGGACCATGCGTTCCCTAAGGGCGTGCTTGGTATTGTCAGAAAGCCCTCGGCAAGGAAGGGTGCACCGGCTTGGTTTCATGGCGTTCCGATCTATGGGGTGAAAGTTATGGATTTTTGAGTTATTTTTTGTTTTAAAAAAATAAAAAATAACTTTTACTTTGATTTTTCTTGTGGCAACGGCACAGGGCACACTAGTGCATACCTTAACCCCTGAACGTCAGAGCAGACGTTTTTCAGACACTCAATGTCAAAGTTTTATATGAGAACTTTCAAAGCGGATTACAATCAGACATTGTATTGGAGCTTGAAACAATACATTAGTGTTGTGAATCACCTCAATCCGCGGCTCTGATCTCTCCCATCTTTGCACAATTGCACTTTGTGGCGGTAACTCATTGGCATTGTATTGAGGATGTAGAGGAGCCTTGCCTCAAATCATGCAGGTTTCGGACGTTCTCAAAGTAGGACTTTTATGAATTTTAAAGAATTTTTTTCCGTGGGATTGTTAGCTTTACTTTCTACTTCATACTTGAAGCTTGTCCCCAGGGTGATTGCAAGAAACACCTGTCCTATTTTGCGTCACACGTTGCGTGTTGATCTGAATTTTGGTCATAAATTTTTTGTTTTGGCTCCAAATGACTCAAGATTTATAGGGAATGTACTCGTGACTATTATAGACTTGCCTGACTTTTTTGTAATTTTTCAAAAATAATTTACTATTCAAAAATAGAGCCCGTTTCAATGTCACACTTGCCAATTTGGAGGTTTTTAGTACCTAACCACTACGTTTTTTGAAGAATTAGATTATGAAATTTGGTAGGCTATTTCCTCTAATAAAAATTCACCTTTCCAAAAGAAGGATTTCCAAAATCATGTTCCAAGTGTGTTCTATATTGGTCCAAAGAGTGTTGTATATAGGTTGCATTTTGAAACATCTAAATAATTATTTTGGTGTTTTTTTTGGTGGATAACCATCTTCATAAAGTTGTTACAAATGGCCACTTTTTATTTTTTGAATTTACTTATTTTTACTACTTTTAAGTAATTTTCACATTAAAACACCTATTTTCTTGAGATTTGGCACTTTTTTAGTTCTCATAGTTAGAGAATTTTTCTATGAATTTCTTTTGGTGGTTATCTTCATCTTAAAAGTGTTTACATTGTATATATTTTAAAGAAATTTTAAAAATTAGTTTTCTATTTTTAAAGTACTCTAGAAAAGTTTATGAGTACTGTTCCAAAACGCAACAAATAGTACAAGTGTTTCTTGCAATCACCCCCCATGTGATTCATGGTCTGCCATGTGCAACTCTTGTAACTTTGGGTGGACTAAAAAAAGCCTTCAATTCGCACAAAACTATGTTGATCAAACCTTATAATCTCGAAATCCGCACAGTCGATTCTCTTGAAAATTGCAGATTTCCTTGCATCGTTGAGTTGGTTGTAAATTAGAACGGAGAAAGGTTCTATAACCGAGTACCCTTCAAATTATTCTGCTTGGTCTAGAAAGTGTAAGAAAGCTCCTGCTTTTTGTAGTTTACTCTGTGACACTTAGGGATTAAGTTAGGTTGTTTATTTTGTTTTGTCTGTTTATTATGTTGAGATCTTCCGGACCGTACGTACCCTAATCGCATTCTTGGTCCCGTTGGAAAGTCCGTGGCGAGGAAGGGTGCATGGACTTTGTTTCATGGCATTCCAACTTATGGTGAGAAAGTTATGGATTTTGAGCTATTTTTGGTTGTGGCAACGGCACAAGGTACACTAGTTAGATACTACAACTGGGTGGCAGATCTAACTATTGTACATCAAGCATTTAATTTGTTGGGAAGTTAACTCCTAAACGCCCAAGGTGTTTTTAGGTTCAGAAACATTATTATTTTTGAAGTGCTATTAATAGGTCTAAATATTACTAAGGTATGGAGATTTCAACCGTATAATCTTATAGTGTACGTGTTGTAGATGACGTGAATCAAATGTGGAGTCATTTGGCCACATAGATTGCAAGATTATAATGTTTTTGTGTTGAAAAAAGATGCTGAAATTTTTCTATAAATACATTTGGAGGTCAAATTCGATATCTAAAGTTTCTCAAATGAACTGCTTTAAAACTATGAAGTGCTTCAAAACTAACATACAAATACATTGGTGGAAGAAAATATTATTCAATTGACTCATTATGTCCACAAAATGGATTTGAAATGTTAAAGAATAGTTGCAAAAAACACATCTATAGCTGAGTTTCTTTCTACTAAAATGCTTCTGAGTTACTCATACCTTCTTGGATTGTTATGAAAATTTAGCCATACAAACTGGACTAATATGTGCAACTTTTCCAATAAAAATGATTAGAAACGGACACTATATGAAGAAGGAATCTCGGGTGGGTCACTCTTTGTATATTTGGGGTACCACGTGCAGCGATGGGGTATTTTTGAGGGGGCTACTTACCTGTTAGGCCAAAATAAAAGGGTCCCTATAATTATTTAATTTGGCAAATAGGCCTATATTATGGCTCCCTATCATTACTTATACCACACATGCCAGCACAATTTTTTCTAGACTATACTCTTTACAAGAAAAAAAATTGAATTGAAAAGCTTGGTGAAAGCAAAAACGTTTTACAAAACAATACAACAAATACATGGGTGAAATTCTCTGGAAATTTTCATGTGTTTTCTTATCAGTTGCCAAGTAACACCACCAATGTTATCCAAGCCACAAGTAGGCTAACACCTCTTGGTCTTGCAACAGCCAATCCAAAACCCTCCTGCAATGTAAAACCCTAAGATCCCGTTGTGAAACTCAACAGTTATTCCCACTCAAGCGTTGTGAAAAAATTCCCAAATACTAAGTTTCCTCGAAAACAAGGTTCCGGCGATGTTTGAGCAACGGGTATGTTGAACCCTAAACCCTACCAATTCACTTGAACGTCATTGGGCCTCTATCAATGCACTTTCATCCGTTTTTCAGTCAGAACAGGTGTGGACCAGTTGTGCTTCCAACTCTATAGTTTGTACAACAGGGTCTACTAAATACAATACTTCGAATCCTAAACTTCGGCCCCTTAATTAGATGTAAGAAATCTTAAGGGACCAGATTTACAGGCTACCTATCTTTATTATAATGGATTTGTCCCTTTTCAATGTTCTCTAATTTATTTGTAAGTTTTTTGTAAATTTTTTATGTCCAAAGAATAAAATCCTATCTATATTAAGCCGCACGTAGTTTTTAAAATGCACTAAGTGACCCACCCAAGGAAGGAATAAACCTCCAAAGTTCACTACAATCCAAAAATGTCTAGATTTTGAACTTTGAATTGTTCCCAATTATTCAAAACCACTTGGATTGACATAAGATTTTTAATGAAATAACTAGACTTCAAGGGTAACATAATCCAACAAATGTTTATTGAAAACAAACATTTGATAAAGGAGATACAAGCCCCCAAAGTTGCAACCATTAAATCCAGTTTGGTGAACTCAAATTGAACCTGTGAACTTTGATTGGCTCCCAAAATATCAATACATCATGGATTAACCTAGAAGAAAAAGCACAGATTTTCCAACAAGTTTTATTGAATTTGGATATTGGATACAAATGTTATAGCACTTTGGCTCCCAAAACATCAATACATCTTGGATTAACCTAGAAGAAAAAGCACAGATTTCCCAACAAGTTTTATTGAATTCGGATATTGGATACACATGTTACAACACTTTGGCTTCCAAAACATCAATACATCTTGGATTAACCTAGAAGAAAAAGCGCAAATTTCCCAACAAGTTTTATTGAATTTGGACATTGGATACAAATGTTATAGCACTTTGAATTGGACTTTCAGACTTCAGGACACTTTTAATCCCTTGGGGCATTTAGGGGTTAATAAGCACCATCATCAATTCAATTCTGTCTAAGTTACAGTCAGGGCTTTTTTTTATGGGCCCCGTCAGGAGACGCTTACGCTCCCGACAAGGGGAACTTCGTTCTCTAGGGCCCACACGTCTTGTTTCATTTATGAAGAAGTGCCATAGTGGCGATATAAAATGTTATAGTGGTACTCCAAATTGCAACATTCATCCACTTATTGGATGTATAGCATGGTTTTCATCCACAATTAGGCGATTTCATCTAATATATTTTTAAATTTCAAAGTTGTCTGGCGATTTCATCCAATTTTTTTGGCATTTTTTATAACCTTTTTAGCCAGATTTTTTTTTCTGGTGCAATCTGGCACCAAAAAGCCAAATAAAAAAGCCCTGGTTACAGTCGAGAGAGAAACAATGGAAACTTGTATCACAGCACTGTTTAGGAGACACGATGAAAACCGACGGTCAGAATGTGTAACTATATAGAGTCTTAGAAGAATTAAGTTTTTACAACTAGAATAGTGTAAAACATTCAACAAAAGCCAACACAATTAATGCTTCCGTCCATACTGTTAATTGCCATAGATCCAGCACAGATATCGTATTTGTTCTAATCAGCAAATAAAAAACCAAGGGCTAAAATTTTAAGGGAGTGTGTTCTAAAAGCCACCCTCTCCTTGAAATTGCCCCTATAAATAGCTGTAGAATGGATATGAGGTGATCTTTAAATGGACCATATTCATCATTGAATGAACCAAGAAAAAATACTTTTTTTTATTGCAAGAGCCAATCATTGTCTTTCATTTCCTCCCATCTCTTTACAAGTTGCATGTGGAGAGATTTTGGAAGACCTATGGTCACAAATAGGTGCCTATGCCCTAAATCTCTGGAAATTCATATGTAATTCAAAAATGATTGGAAAAATATGAAACCACTTGTGCTAAGTTCTAGATCCTTTTTTCTTTCTCTCAAAAATGAGCTAAAATATTTATGTCCACAAAAACCTACGAAAAAAGTGGACCGGCCCTTAAATGGTCGCTTTTAGAGTATACTCCTTAACACTATTCTACAGTAAGTTTAGTTTACCGTAACTTACCTTGAAAACTTGTTTGTTGAAATGTCAAACATAGAGAAAGTGCGAAAAAGACAATCCTTTAATGTATCATGGTTATCCATTAGAAAAAATTTGGACTCTCCAAAGGGCTGCCAAACTTTGACAAGCCAATCTATTTGTGGAGCCTAGTGAGCTACTCAAAAGAGGGGATTTTCTGACAAGAAAAAGACTCACCTTGTGTGAATATTGGAAGTTCCAAAAAGCATATTCTTCAATTTTCTATTTCTCAATTGTCAGAAGAAGGTGCTTTGGGGGTGCTTACAAATATCAAAACAACACTAGTCACAACCTTAGGTAATATTACTTGAGAATGAATGCTTTGACATTTGGGAGTGTCAAAGTGTAGGAATATGGGAAAAATTTCTTAAGCAAAATAAACATAATGCACAGAGAGTCCCTCTTGGCACTTYCAGGCAACCCTATAGAGAGTTCAAAATTTCTCTATGGTAGAGGGACCCGTAACTGATCAAATAAGCAATTCTAGACATGATCTAGGGTAGTGTTACGCAAAGCAAATATTTTCAGAGGTGCATTGACAGAAATGATGGAAATTGCAAAAAAATGGTATGAATTTTGAAAGGCCAAAGTTGGGCTTGACCCATGATCAACATCTAGAGTCATCCAATTCCGATCATTCAAGAACTACTTTCTTATTCATTGCTTCCTAATTTCTTGCTCACTTATGTGTCATGAACTTATTGGTCCAAACCTTGAAAAAATCAAAAACACACATTCCAAGGCAAAAATAGAAATCCATTCTAACCTTAGTCGGAAATACAACACCCTATTGATTGGTGATGGGGAGCCAGTTAGTAATGGATCCCTCATCCCTCTACCATAATGCAATTCCATCAATTGCTGCCTATGTAACAAATATGACCATACATAAATTAAACCCAAGGGCCTTTTAATTGTTCAGAAGGTGAAGGTGTTCAAGCTTACCAGATTATCAGATGGAAGGGTTTGGGTACAAAAATTAGGATCAAGCACACGTGTGGGCAGGCAGGTGGATGGGTGGTTGTTGTAGCAGTGGCAGCCATGGAGCTGCAGTAACAGAAAATTTGCTGCAAGTTGGCCCTGCCTTTGTGTGTTGCCGGATCACCCCAAGGTAGGACGCGTTTCAAGCAACCATGTTCTAAAAGCATTCTCAACCATGGAAGTACGTAATGTACTGTACAATCGGGTTCAATTATCTCCGAGGTAGATTCAACAAAAAAGTTCATGAACTTCAAGAAGCTCTAGCGCACTCAAACATGGACAGACTGCAAACCGCAAATTGTGGTGAAATTGTGGTGAAGAGTAGTACTTGATCATCATAACAAACAAGTACTCATGACTAAGGTAGGAAGTCCATAGAGTGCCCATTTAAGGTCTGAAGATGAATTTTGGCAAGGTGAAACTACTTGAAATAATTTTTGGGAAATTTTCCTTGAAAGACAAGTGGAATTAGCATCTAACCCAAGTTGTTTCATATTTTTTTGGAGCTTTGTGGAATTAATTCTGAATTTTTGAAGTTGCAGAAAAGTGAATTTCAATGGGCTCTAAAACTGACCACCTCCTCAAATGTAGATTGTTTGTATATTGGAGAGTGAAAAATGTACCTTCAAAGCGCGATTGGTTTTAGAACCTGCTCCATTTAAGGACCTCCTACCTTACTACATGTGAAATTCAAAATCATAGAAGAATTTGGATCTTTTGTATACTTTGTGACTATCTACCATCTAGTGTTGCCACTTTTTGCTGAAATTACAACTTGCATTCTAATGGGCATATTGAAAAAGAGCATTTGCAATCCTTAAAGAGATATTTGATCATATAGTTATCACTTMAATTGTTTGTAACAATCATTTTTTGTTTTTCTTTCGGCCTGTTTCAGTGTCATTGACTATCTTCCAAAGATTCTCTATGGTGGATTAGGAGGCAAAACTAACTTCTTCATACAATGAGCTTGCCTCCACTTCTTAGAAAGTTATTATTTTATGATATTTATTAAGTTCACTTTATTACAATTCCAACACAATTTTGTGGATTGAAAATCTATGCATTTTTGAGCATGTACAAGCATTTTGAAGTTCAAAAACTGTCTGCCGGCAAAATTTGCTTAGGAAGAATATTTTCGTGGACCCATTAGACATATTTATTTCTTCAATATATATATATATATATATGAATATAAGGAGTGGATGAGCCCTCTGACAACCTCCTATTTTGACATTTTTTTTGAAAGGTTGGCAATGTTTAGAGCATGGAAATCTCTTTTACAACTTTGAGTTGTGGATTTTAAATTCTTAACTCCTAAAAGACCATTTGTCCCTTCGAAGGACAAGGTAGATTTTGGGCACGTACCTACGGTCTCAATTTTTGTCTTGATTATTTGAATAGTTTTTTGAAAATAGAAAAAATAATTAGTTTCATGGGAGTATAATATGTTTTTTCAATCCATGCATGGAAACAAAAGTTATGCCCAAACCAACTCAACATTGAAAAGAAAGAGGCAGAAGGGGCAACAAAAAAAATCAAAAATTTCAATTTCAATTTCAATTTTTTCTCATAGTTTATATTTTGTCTAAGGTAGGAGGCTCAAACTCTGATTGGGCATTTTGAACCAAATATGAAACAAAGGTGCATTTTGCTTTCTTCAATGTACAAATTGTGTACATTCAAGGAGGTGGTCACTTTTAGAGCCCTGTAAATTTTTACTATAGAGACATGTGTTTTTAGTAAATTCTTACTTAAAAGACTCCTTATGAGTCATTACTTAAAATCTTATCTCTAGGACTATACTTAAAACACCCCTTCTCTTGTAGTGTTTGGACTTGGAAAATAATGGTTTGGGAACCTCATGCTATTTTTTAACACTTGATAACTATTGGAAAATTTTGTGAATTTTTTCTTTTAGAATCTATAGTTCAAAGTTTAGCCATAGTTTTGGTTTCAACACAAAATTCAAAAAAATTGGGTACTAAGGAAGCTAAAGCTTTGTTGTAGTTTGGATCTAATACAAAAGTCTAAAGACTTAGGTACTAGGTAAGCCAAAGCTTCACCATACCCCAGAAAACGAGATAAATCAAGTTGTGGGCAAGGAACAATTAACAAAACGGGTACAACCACAATACAACTTCTAGAGGATTTTTCACTAAAGGACTTTTTGTTTAGTAGTGTGTAAATTTACAAACATGCACTAGAGGCCATATAAGCAACATTGTCAAGGTATGGAAGAGGCCAATCTCTAGGATTAGTACAATATATACAAAACAACTTCGAAAACAATAAGTTAGTACAACAACTGCAATAACAAGTGCATGTACATACAATCATGTATTGAAGGAATACCAACATCTTTCAAAGATTGCTTAAAAAACATGAATAATGGAACAATGAAGGCTTCAAAACAACCGTTTGGCAAGTTGGCTTGAAATAGCCAAAATCACTAGAAGTTAAATTTGTTGACATCAATCTTCATAATCTTCACATGTGACATTTTTTGTTTACAATGCAAAATTTTGCGATGCAAACACAAAAACATTATGTAGATTGTGTTGACTCTAACACAATTTTTTTCTAGGAAATCCATTAAAATGTACTCAACTAGTACAAAACATAAACAAAGGGTATTTGAAGAGGGAATGAATAACCTTGTATAGTTTCCCAAAGGCACCTCCCTCTCATTTTCCTAATAGTGACCCTATCATAATCTTTGAATTTTTGTACTTTCTATACCATTTCAAAACTCTAACTTTTGGAGAAAGATTCCAAATTACAAGCAGATTGTGCCATTGACTTCAAACAAATTTTGTTAGCTTTAAGGTAAGAGCACCCAATGGCGTCCGTGCACCTAATAGCGTCAATTTCTATGTAAGGTATTGATTCTAGAACATAAATGTAGGTAAATAGTAGATAGCTTATTATTTAGGTAAAAAAAATAAGCTATCTACAATCTATGTACATTCATCATCTGAAATGATTGTCATGTGTAGAAACTCACGCCATTAGGTGTATAGACGCCATTGGGACCTTAGAGACTGGTCTTTTTAATTGCAAAAAAGTCACTAAAACTCAATGCTAACTTAAAACTACAAAAAGGTAAAATAGTCCAACTATTAGATTTTACCTTTTTCAAAGAAAATAACTAGACTAGACTCTTTGTGCTGTATGAAAGAGTAAGAAAAGACCTTTATGTGGCCTTATTTTGATTTTGAATGATCCTCGAATGCTAGTCAACTCAACTAACAATCTTAAATTTGCAAAAATTGTAAAATCTTGTTGATTTGGGTATTTCTCGCTATCAATTTCCATTGGAAGTTTAGGTGGTTGACCATCTGGAAGAGAATCTTCTAAAAAAATGGAACTTTTTATAGGTCCTCTCATAAAATCTTATAAAAAATGTGCAAGCTCATATTTTTACTTTTCACATTTGAAGGAGAATAAAATCCTACTATTTTCTTTATCATTCAAATGGAGAGGAATTTTGGCAAAATGATTCTCTTGTTGAATTTCTATTGTGATTCAAACCCTCAAACATTGTACTTCTGCCATAGATGGCTTCCACTAGTTTGTCTTGAGTTTGTATCACTTATATGTTAACAATTGAAATTTCTTCTCTTTATCAAAATCAATTGAGAAACTGAAACACTATTTTTGGGTCTAACTTAGGATCTTACTAGGATTCCTTAGGATCGCTTTACCTAGGCTTTGTCACATGTGGATAGGTTTAGGCAATATTCATTCAATATATATAGTTTTTACAACTTTGGGATTTCTAACCTATTTACATACGACCTGTTTATTTTTGATATAATTTTTTATTTTGGACCATAGACCATATTGGCATGTAACATCCCTAATTTGGTTTAGCACTCATTTGGAGGCTTTTTGCATAATAATAAATTTAACTTTAAATGATAAAAAGAAAAGAAAAGTATGAGTCCCAAGTGACAAATAGGGAGCTCACACTATGTAGAATTGCAAGTTGGTGGTCATTCTCATTGTCTTCCTCAAGAACTACTATCTCCACATCAACACCTTGTACTTTGGCTAGCACTACAAGAAAAAGAGGCTTTTCACAACCAACTAAACAATGACTTACTGTCCTAAATGATTGCGTAGCGACTGGACCTCTGTATTTGCACAGGTAGCGTAACGTGTACAAAATAGTAGTCACAGTGCAGTCATGGAAACAACTAAAGGATGAAAAGCATAGGAAACTTGACCCAGACTCCGTTCATCCACGCATTCTCATCGACCAAAGCTTCCAAAGATGTGACATGGACCTTACAAATAAAAAATTAGAGTGGACTTAGTTGTAAAGTAGTGAAGCACAACTCTGTATCAACTCTGTGGAACAGTTTGTGAATGACTGAGGTATGACAAGAAAATGACTGCTTGAGTTATTCTAAACAATTGCCAAAAAAGAGTGTTACTTCAGGATGAATAGTTCACAAAGTGCAAGCTTCATCCACTACTTTTTGTTCATGGTGTTGATGACTTCTCGACATGGATACAGTAACTTGTCACTAGTTGTGCCCCAATAAAAAACAAGTAGATTGTTGTCATATATTGTGACTATGCTTGACTCTACAATGACTAAAGAATGACTTTAGAGACCTCCATAGACGTCTTCAAAGGAGTTTTGACTTACTAACTAATAGAAGAAAAAAAAAGGCCACAACAAAAGACATGGTTGAAAGCAACTTTCTAAATTACCTAAGTTTCACTGCAGGGCCACTACAGAATGAGTGACTTGCCATTGCACTTTATTTTGTACTTTGGCACAAAGTATTTAAATTCTCTAGGATATTTGCTACATGCCACATTAACGGATGCAACTTTGAAAAAATATTTGTATGATTGAATAATAAATAAATAAATATTAGATAATTAATTAATGTATCTAAGGCCCTAATTTCAATCAATAAATATTCACTAAATTAATAGAAACATAGAAGATATGTGCATTACAAATGATGATGTTATTGAAGTTTAAGGTATAACTTCCATTAATTAATTGAAGCACCAACAATTGATGAATTTAGGTTGGGTTTTTCTTACCAAAGGTACAACTTGCTTCTTTAAGGGGTTTTTGTATGATTTATTTAATCTCCTACAAACATGGGAGCAATTATTTTTGACAAAATTTTCTACTATTATTAAATTCAAATTTTCAATATTGTTGTGATTCAAATTCAAGTTTGTATGGGGCACAAGAAGCACATAGTGACAGGATTTCTCATATCAATTTTTTTAGACATTACAGAATTACTATGAAACGTCAAACAATGAAATTGAATAGGAAATAGGATTCAGGGATGGCCACCCTAGGCATGCGTTCTATGTTGAAAACTTGAAATTAGAAGTCATTCAATGATGCATAGATTATGGCCATGCCTTGCAATAACGATGTTTTTCAAAGTTAATGAAAAAAGAATGGAGATCATTTGATTTGTCAACGCCTATTGAGCTACAACTTTGACATCCTTTGCAATTCAATTCATTATATGGCTTTTTATACATCCTAACAAATTTTTGTTCTTTTTTCTGTGCATCAATGGATAAGAGCAAGAACAAGTAAGTATGATTTTTATTTTGATCTAAATCCATTCAGTTAGACAATGTTGGAGTTGATGAATTCATGTGTTTCTTAAATGTTCACTTCTTGTACACATGTAATTTGATTAATTTCATTATAAAGCCTCCCTCCAAGAACCCGATTGCTAGAAATAATTACAGCGACATTCTCAATTGTAACATTCTACAGTACTAATATAATTGGGGCCAACTATGACTTCTACCTAACTAGATCTAGTTAGGCAGAAGTTGCGTTATAGTATTGTACTAAGGAAACGACACAAAAATGATTGCGTCACATCTTCTTAATTACTAGATTCAGAAAATGTTAGAAACTATTATTTTCAGTCTTTTTCTCAATTGTTCTTGCAACTTTTAATTGGAGGCTTGAAATCCAAAACAGATTTTTGGAGATAAAAGTGAGATTGATTTCCCAACTCCAACTAGTTCAAATTTTTATAAAAAAAATTGATCTACTATGCCTAAATGAGGTTTGAATTATTACTTGTAACACAATTCCTGCATTTTACATATCCCACATGGTTTGTCTTGCCTCCTACCACTTCACTAGTATAAAGGGCTTGTCATTTCTTCTCCCTAAACACAATCATTGAGGGGCTTTGAAAGCCATGCAATACATTTGCCAACTATGGTGTATGATGAATTGTGTATGGTGTATCTTATATAATGTGTTCGTATTGTATAATGTATTGTTGTTCAACTTCAATTGCATTTATATGTGAATCCAAAATTTGTATATTTGTCATTACATTATTTAATGCATGCAATGTTGCAACATGAAAAAATGACTAGCCACATGGCTAATTGGTTGTCCATGTCATATTTACAATGGGTCTGTTGTAACTCCAAAATGACTGTAAATGACTAGCCACGTGGCTGATTGGTTGTCCACGTCAGATTTACAATGGGTCTATCGTAACTCCAAAGTAACTCCAAAATGACTTGCAAATGACTAACCACATGGCAGATTGGCTGTCCACGTCATATTTTCAATGGGTCTGCACTTTCCACATGGCAGCTTTATAGCCATTTCCTTAAGCTGAACTTTCTTTACCACTTAGTTAACCACTGAGTTTTTCATCCATTTATACATCCAAGTACCAAATGAATGGTGATATAAAACCCGTAGTCATTCCCATAATGGACTTGTCCACAATGACTATCCAAACCCAAAATCCACAAGAGTCATATGTGTTTACAATGACTGAAAACGCAGTCATAAACGCAGTCATAGAATCATCCATTTGTACATCCAAGTACCAAATGAATGGCGATATAAAACCCGTAGTCATTCCCATAATGGACTTGTCCACAATAACTATCCAAACCCAAAATCCACAAGAGTCATATGTGTTTACAATGACTGAAAACGCAGTCATAAACGCAGTCATAGAATCCTGAAATTCTTGTAGTGTAGAGGCCTAGAGCATGTTTTCTTTTGGCAATCTTGGATAATGTGTCACAAAGGGTTTAATTTGCAAGTTCAATCTAATTTACAACTTTTATTTTGCCTTAACTATAGATCCTTTAGACTTAGAGCAGTTGGTGAAGTGAGAATTGGACATAGATGTTTGATGATGAACTAATATCCACATGTCATTTATTCTCTTCATTGAAATCTTATAATCTAAAACATTGTATTTGTAAGAATCTTTGCCAACTAACACTAGAAGAAAATGAATTTTTTTCGATTTGACCACATGATCCTAGCCTTTGGTGTTCTAGTGTTAATAATGTTATAAATGATTATTTTTTTATAGCTCAATTATCTCCTTTTTTTCAAGCTCTACACAAAATAGTGAAATTAGGTTGTCTTACCTTGAAAAAATTGCTTAACAAGCCACTAAAGTCAGCAAATACTTCTACAAATATTTTTGCTTTTGTATAGTAGACATGGAGGTTCATGACTCCCAATTACAACAATACCTAATTCAAAAGTAGGGCATTTTTGTATAGTAGCAATAAATATCTATATGGTGTCAAATATCAAAAATTTACTCCCTTAGTCCCACTAAAATTTTCTTAATTAGGTTGATTTGCAGTCTTTGCAGAAAGAATTTGGGATACTTTTAGTGGGACTGAGGGAGTACTATGGAACAACCTAATTTCACTATTTTGTGTATTGTAGGTTTCTGTCAATGTGCTATACGTGTCCACTGCCACTTAATAGGTTATTGTCATTGTCATTGTCTTATGGTTTTCAATTGACTTCCTATTGGTTTATGTCGCCCTCAAGGCAGACAACATGAGAGTGGAAGAGAGCCACATCAAAGTTGAAAAATGAGGTTGCCACCCACTTAAGGCAGAAGCACCAAAATGTACATCTAGAATAAGCCCTAAAGAATTCCAAAGGGGGACCTAAAGTTGATAAGCAAGGTACACGACGTTGTCATGATGATGAGGGTGGGTTCTGCGTTGGCCAATCCCCTACAAGCAATACAAGCTTAGGGTTTGTTGCTTTTTGGTGTTTTTGGGACCACTTGTGTGTTAGTCTAGTCTCCACAATAGGTGCATCTCCCCAATTCTTTTCAGAAATTTGTATTGTATTCTTACAAGCTTCACAAAATATGACACCAATTTTGTTGATTTCCTAAACCATTTCCCATCAAGSCCACATCATTTTATTCCGGTAGCTACCCTCAAAGGTCTGCACATCTTGAGTAAGTGTTACTTTTAGGTACAGACACCTTAGTGTTCCGTGATTTTGCAGGGAGCTTGTTGTCTGTTCGAAGGAAGCTATAGTCTAGTTTCCATTCCGTTTCGTGGAGCGATCGTTGCAGGAATTTCGCAAGCATGCCGAAGAACAAAGGAAAGGGAGGCAAGAACCGGAAGAGGGGAAAGAATGAGGCGGAGGACGAGAAGCGGGAGCTCGTCTTCAAGGAGGATGGCCAGGAGTACGCGCAGGTGCTTCGGATGCTCGGGAACGGCCGTTGCGAGGCGCTCTGCATCGACGGCACCAAGCGGTTGTGCCACATCCGGGGGAAGATGCACAAGAAGGTGTGGATCGCTTCAGGCGATATCATCTTAGTTGGACTTCGAGATTACCAGGACGACAAGGCGGATGTGATTCTTAAGTACCAGCCCGACGAGGCCCGTCTGTTGAAGGCGTACGGCGAGTTGCCGGAAAATGTRCGCCTCAACGAGGGTATTGCTGGCGGCATGGACGACGAGGAAGAGGGCGGCGGCGATGATTACGTCGAGTTCGAGGACGAGGATATCGATAGGATATGAGAGACGCAAGTGTTTCGGTCTGTTCGGATAATCTGTAACGTGCAACGTCGGGGGCGGGAGGGGGGGCGCTGTGCTTAACCTAATTTTAGGCGGCGGTATGTGTATATGTGTATTTAAGAATTAAATGCTTTAGTGCACCCGTTGATGATGTCCCTTCTCTGTTCTTCTGGTGTGGCAATTGGTGTATGAATTGTGCTCTTTTCAGAAATTGTGCAGGATGTGCTCCCTCTTTGCAAAGTAGTTGTCAGTTTAGTTGGTAGGCGGAAGCGTGGGCGGCACGAGTGGTCTCGAGATTCTTCTTTGCTTGATGGTTTGCGTGTATATGAACCCCCTGAGCTAGCTTTGCTTGCTTGCCCTAGTCGTGTTTGAGTATTAAGGTGACAGGAGGAGATGCAAATGATGCGAATTTGCGTCATTGTACGTGTGTGAGATTGTGATCACGGAATTAAAATCCAATTCAAGATGGATGAAGGCTTATGTAGCAGTTGAATGCATAATTCTGATTGTCGGATGTCGTGTTTCTGTATCTACGACAGCTTGTCTTTCAGGTTCTTTATATTGAGGTATCTGGTTGTTTGGCTATGTATGTTAACCAACAACTAGAGATGGTTCTACTGTTTGCTTGAGGTTCTGTATTTACATGAGTCCAGCTGTCTGGGCATGCTCTTTGTGTTTGTGAGTCTGGAAGTGGCAAGAGCAGATACAAACGATGCGAACTTGCTAGTCTCCAAATGCATGTGACATTCTGATTATCTTCGAGAGGGATTTTATCCTCTAGGCAGACCTCTAGTCATTTAACCCGCTTAAAATGCTACATCTCTGTTGAACAATTAATAAGAACATGCTGTACATTCTTTTCCAGTGTACAGGTCTCAGTTKCTTTTTGTAATCATTTTTGTGATAACAAGTGAGTTAATTCACCGCATTGCAAAAAAATGCATYCAGCACTTTAGGAACTGAAGTCCGAATTGAAACCACTCGTTCKTTAAAATAGCAAGATTGCCTCTCGGCGAAGAGATGGTTAATACCTATTCAATTCTGAAATCTCATGCCTTTTCTTGTCCCTGTGACTGTAAGTGCGCCTTCAGAGAATTTTCTTCTGTGAAATTTCGACCGACATTGAGCAAATTAGAGGTTTCTGTAAGAGTTTGATTCTGTTGCGCTTGGATGGAGACGTGGCGGGGAAGAAGAGCTCGTGGAAGTGGAGGGAGGGGTGGGAGAGGACCTATCGCTGGGCGACGTCCCGTGGGTGAGGCTGATCGGATCAGTATTGTGGACTGGCTTAACCAATTCAAGGCTAGCAATCAGCAAGGTTCATTCTCTCGAACTGTTTAGTGGACTGTTTAGTGGTGAATTATGCAAGTGTGTAGGAAATTCTTGAGCCAATGCATGAAAGCATGCATCGTTGAATTGAGCTTTTCCTGAGAGTGTACGAGTATAATGACATTAAGAGCACCGCACCTAATTGCGACACTTTAAGCGCTAAATTGGAGAGAGTTAACAATATGTGTAGATTCTTCACATGCTTTAGAGGAGAGTAATGTGGATTTAGTATGTAGTTGTCATCATTCTTTGGTAGGGGTTACGTTGAATTCGAACCTGAAAGCTAATATTGCTTTTTTGCTTGGGTTTTACATGAATTTGTGCAGGTGAGCTTGAGATTGCCGTGTTTGAAACTATGTATGGTTGCACGCACAAATTGTGTATTATGAACAGTATATTGCCACAACTTCCGGTACTCCACTTCATTAAGTTCCGTGTCTGGCATCCGCTGGATGAGTGAGGCAGAACCCTCTTATGGATGGCTTGATATGTTATTGGTATCGATTGAATTGTCGTTCTCACCGGCATCTCAGGAAGTTCTAGCTGACCTTTTTTATAGACATCCTCCTGGGGAAGAGGAGCTAGTTATAAAGAAATGGGATTCTCCAGCAATGACTTCGAYGCGCMTCCAGGAGAAGGGATGGTTCGAGACGCGCAAAGTCTGGCAAGCAATGGACGATGAGATCTTTGTAGTTTGGCAGGGTTTCTTGGTTTGGCAGACATGCTGATTCTGACTATTATTGCAATGAGAAAATAGCATCATGTTTGCAATGAATGCATATTGATGGAAGGTTGTATGGTTTAACCTTGGAATTTGCAGATCCTTTTGGAGTCAAAAAGGGGCAGGCATTCTTCTCTCATGTTCTGTACAAATGGTTTGCTTTTACGAAAACTTGTTGGATCGGGGACGCCTTAAGATGAAGGAAAATGTGACTGTGATGGATGAATCAGAGGAATTCAGTGGGCTTGATGTCACTCATGTTATTGTCGTAAGTCTCTTGTTGGTTTCCTTGATTCTAAGACTTTATTTTCTCCACGTCTTAGACTGCTTCTATTACTTGGTTGGCAAGGTTTTGGTATTCATGATTTGTCACCTTATTATTCGCACAATACCAAAAATGGCAACTGTTACCACTGATACCATCGAATTTTGGATATTCATGATTCTCCTTAAAAATTCTGAGCAGCTTACTTTGTTCTTTCATCTCAGTTTCCACAATGATCTTTTGGTATTTTATGCAAATGCATCACATGAAGTCATTAATTGCCATTGAATTCGTTAATGGTCCACTATGGCTTAGATGTCATTTGAGTAGCTTGATGTATATCCTGTATATTGTSTATTCATCCTCTCACTCTCAGGTTTTTGAGATGTGGTTTTCCAGGATGAAATTCACGAGCGTAATCGGAATGCTGATGTCTTATTGATTGTGCTCAGGTGAATATATTAGGAGTCGCACGCTTGGAATCATTGACTCCTGATGCTCTATGTATGTTTCTTTTCATTTAAGTTACTTCAACAGCTGTCCTGTGGTTCAAGTACCGGGCTTCACGTTTCCAGTAAGAGTTTGACATCAATTGCCCAGATGCATTTAGTCAATTATTCGTGTGCAGGGAATAATCAGATTTGCAAACTTTAGTCTGCATCAGTGTATCTGAGATATGGTTTTCCTGGTGGTTCGGAATGTTTGTAGCCTATTCTATTGTTCCTCTCTGTTCCAATAACAACAGCTAATCTCTTGTTTCATCTTATATTTTTCCTGTTCTGTATATGACCCTTTATTATGCATCAACTTACGAAATTCTTTAAGATTTGTTCATATTTTGTTTGAGTTGTGATGGTAAATGAAATTTTGTTGTCATGTGACTCTCTTTTCTTGAGATTTGATTTCCAATGCCGTGTACCTGCTATATACGCAGCAGAGCAGTTATTGATTTTCAAATTGATGTAATTTGTGTACACAGGTGCAGGCCTACTACCTTGAAGATGTGCTGACCCTGACGGAGAACCAACAGCTAAATACTGAGAATGGACGGAGTAGAGCAAAGACAGCAACTCTCACTGAAGAAGACAGGAACAGTATGGATGAAGCTCTACGATTAACTTGGCTAGAAGATGGTTTTGAAACGCTCATGGATACGATTGAAGAGTTTTCAAGATTGGATCTTTGCAATTACCGTCAATCGCAAACTAGAGTAACTGCATTAATGGTTACTGCTGGGAAGAGACGAGTTGACGATGTCAAACAGCTTCTATCCATCGGGGCGGACATATCTGCCGCTGCAAATAACGGTGACACGGCTCCTGACTGGGCAACAAACATGGTCAACAAGAAGTTGTCTCAGTTTTGAATGATCGTATCGTGAATATGCAGCAGTCACCGGCTCAGGCAGCAGAAACAGCGCTGCCACAAAATTATCAGATGTCAGTTGATCAGATAAGACCATTTGCAGAGTAAGAGCTGGGAGTCTTTGCTAGTCCAGACCCCCAATGTCAGTAGGACAAGTCAAATCGACGTTTGGCCTGTGACTTAACCACGATGAGAAAGCACTCCCACTCTGATCGTTCTTTCAACTTCTGAGGGAACTTCTGTTCTATGGATTTTGTGACAGGATGAAGTTGATGTAGCCTTGATTGAGCGCTTGCTGCACATACTTCACTGGCAAGCAGGGGAGAAACTAGATCTCAAAGGTTCTGTTTTGCCTGGGTGGGAGGATATTACGGGACTTCGCGAGCGTCTACAGGCCTCCCTGTATGTGCCAGAACAATTCATTTTTGGGAACTGTGCTATATTGGTTCTTTATTTGGGCATAGCAATCCTGTGATTTACCYTCTTTCAATCAATGAAATCTACWAATACTATCACGAAACATAAATATTCTCTTTTGTGCATGTTTTTTCCCAGAGCGTCTGGACGTCAAAAGCCAGTGCCAAACAACGTGAAGGTCGAGCAGGAGGRTGCCAACCAGGCGTCTGCTATCATTTGTTTTCCAGGTTAAGAATGGAGGCTCTACCTGAGTTTCAGCTTCCTGAAATCAAACGAACTCCTCTTGAGGAACTTTGTTTGCAGGTAATAGTACAAATTGCACTGAGCACAGATACATACTGTCACTCCATATTGGGGCTCCTCTCATTTTGTATGTCCTTGACTACATATAGTATACATTGGTCAAGTCTTGCAGCCCTGAACTCACTATCTTACAAGAATTGCGAGTCCCACTTCTTCTTTCACAAGTTGAAATTATATGTTGCTTGATGTCATTTGATTTTCATTTTGTTTTATATTCATTGTGCATTGTCCCAGGTAAAACTTTACGAACCTCACGGACGGATTGCGGACTTTATCTTGAAGGCACTTGATCCACCGCTTGAGTTAGCAGTAAGAAATGCAGTAACCCTAATACAGGACATTGGTGCTCTTACTTCAGACGAATTGCTTACAGACATGGGAAAGCAGCTGGGTTCACTCCCAGTGCATCCCTCCACAAGCAGGATGATTCTCTTGGCTATTCTGCTCAATTGCCTCGATCCCGCGCTGACCGTTGCTTGCGCTGCTGGTTTTGGAGGGCACTTTGTCCTTCTGCTACACCCCTATCAAAAGAAGTAGGCTCAGAGTGCACGGCAAAAGCTCGCTGGGATGTACGGTGGCTAGAGCGACCATTTATCTATTGTGGCAGAAGCCTTTGATATATGGGAGAGTGCAAGAGCTAGTGCCCAGGAGCATCAATTCTGCTCAAGGTGTTTTGTGTCAGATATAGTCCCATATCTCCAAGTCAGTAGTTGTGGCTGCAACCTGGCATATGTATATAAGTCGTGGTGTTTTTGCAGAATTTGCTCTTCGTGGTTCCGTTTCAAGTCAGTGCAAGATTAAAAAGTAGAATTTGTTGTTCACTTGAAATTGAAAATTCCTTAGTTACGTTGGTATTCTTAGTGGTGTTCTGTGGTTACAGGAACGACCATGGCCCAAGTCGCTGGAATGAGGCAGCTGGTGCAAGCTGAGCTTGCACAGAACGGCTTCATCAAAATGGAGTCGCATCCATGTAGCCTGAACGCTCGGGATCCTGGCATCGCTACGAGCAGTTTTGACAACCGGAATGTATCCAATGGTGGGCAATTTGTTACCTCCCATATCTGGTAGTATGAAAGCTGTTGTGCAAACAGCAAGAGGTGAGAAGGTTCGGATTCACCCTCATCCCACAAGTACTAGTATGTCCGTTGCCAAAGGTAAAATCAAAGTAAAAGTAATTTTCTAATTTTTGGATCCATAGAAACTTTGAAATTCAATAACTTTCACCCCGTAGGTCGCAACGCCACGAAACCAAGCCTGTGCACCCCTCCTCGCCAAGGGCTTTCTGACGGTACCAAGCACGTCGCCAGGGGACGCACGGTTTGGGAGATCTCAACGTAACAAACAAACAAACAGCTTGATTTAAAGGATAGAGACGAGTAGTGTGCCTTGTGTTGTTGCCACAGTCAAAATTAAAGTAAAAGTAATTTTCTAATTTTTGGATGCATCAAAAACTTTGAAATTCAATAACTTTCATCCAGTGGGTTGGAACACCATGAAACGAAGCCCATGCACCTTGCCGAGGGCTTTCCGACAATACCAAGCACACCATTGAGAGACACACGGTCCGGGAGATCTCAACGTAACAAACAAAACAAACAAAACAAACAAATAGCCTGACTTAAAGGATGGATTAAAGGATAGACTACATAACAAACAAAACAAACAAAACAAACAAATAGCCTGACTTAAAGGATGGATTAAAGGATAGACTACAGTGTTGTGTGTCGTTGCTATAGCCAAAAAGTAAATTTCTAATTTTTGAATTTAGAAAAAAATTTGAAATTCAACAACTTTCATATAGAAGGTCCAAACACCACGAAACAAAGCTTGTGCACCCTTCCTTGCTAAGGGCTTTCCAACGATACCAAGAATGCGACCGGGGGACGCATGGTCCAAGAGGTCTCAACGTAACAAACAAACAATCTAATTTAAGGTATGGATTTGTCCTGACAAGGTCTTTCGCTTGAACTCGTCCCTATTGAATCAACTACTTGTTGTGTTTGACAAAGTCACTCGCGGAGAAGCTGAGTTCAACAATTCTTGCATTTATATGGTCACACTTAATCCTTTAAGGACAAATTGGTACCAAAGAAATCATCCATTTTGATACCATGGGAATCATTGGCTTAAAAAAAATCTAGACCCACTCATTGGAAGTCAAATTATTGTAGGAGATCTCCCCTTTTCATACAAAATTTTGAGGATGAATAGATGCACTTCTGTCACATAGAAAGATTTTATTTCATCCATTGTATACAAAATGTCCACCTCAACATTTAAGGGTTAATGCGGTTATAGCCTATTGCTAGTTGACTCATTTATTTGCTATGTTAGAATGGGTTATATTATTATACCACTATACATGCTAACCTTGGGAGGGAAAAATTGATAATTCGGAAAGGGACATTTTATTTGGACCCAATCTGATTATGTTCTTTTCCAAATAGTCTAAAAGCTTGCTATGCTACATGGGTAGTCCAATCAAATTGGCCCAGTACTATCATAATAGTCTTCTAATAACACTTCATTCAAAGACTATTTTGGGACTAAAGCAATGTATAGGTAAGATTTGGTGCTATTAACAATGGCTACAGTTATAGGGTAGTCATATAATACACCAGTTCAATGTTTAATTGGTTGTAGGGGATAAGTTTTTTTAGTATAAGGGTCAAAATATATGCTCTATCTCAGCCTCAATGCGACAAGCACTTGGATGATGGGCCTTTATTGCCTAAATTGTAAATATGTAATGCTAATGAGTATACTCAGTGAGTATAGCTTGATTACTACTAAAGGGCCTAAAATTGATACATCCAGCCAAGCTTTKATATGAGGCATGAGATTCCAAATGGATTTGTTAGTGGAAATTTCAAAGACTAGACTTCAACCATTATTGATCCACATCCATTATTATCAACTATGTATCCACCCTATAAGTTAAAACTCATCCATAATGATTGTAACCTCCAAATCCTTGGAATTGTCATTTGTGTTCAGAATGACTACAATTCTACAAATGCAATCATTTATTCATTCATTTTTATCTAATTTCTACTTAATGCAAATTTGATATGGATATTTTCATCCACGTACAAAACCACCACTCTTGGTGAGCTAAGTGCAAAAGTCAAATTATATAACCTCGGGAGGTGTTTATTTCTTTTAGGAAAATAGATAAGTCTTTGATGTCTAAACTATGAGAAACCAAGATAATGGAAACATTCAAAAATAAATAATTAAAAATAAATTAATGAAACCATTGTTAATAATTTCATAGAGATGCAAGTTCACCAAAGAATTGATGGTAGAGTGTTTGTGAATGTTTAGAATTTGACAATACAGAATCATTTGTGCAAAAGTGTGGAGGCAAAAAATTCTATTTTAAATTTTTGTATAGTAGATGTAGGCCAACTTGGAAGTATATTTTCAAAAATTTGATTTCTAGATTCTTAAGCCACAAAATTGAAAGTGTGGACAAATTAATTAAATTGCATTTCAAATATTAAATGAATTTTAAAAATAAAATAAAATAAAATAAAATTTATAATTCAAAGGATTTTATCTACCTTGACTCTCCATGAGCTCATTACTTCAAAATTTATGACTGTATACACATCATGCACAAAGCATGCGATGCAAAAATGCATGATATGAGTATTTCATGCTTTTACCACTAATTGATGGAGTTCCAACTAAATGACATACAATTCACTATTAGAATTTAGACACACATCTCAAGCAACATTAGTAGCAAACTTTCAGGTGTTAATGACCACTAAAACATGATTCCAAAATTATTTTTCATTTTTGCCAAAAATACTTGCTGACCTATGTTCTAAAACCTTGTACATTCGTTGAAAATGTTGATAAATCCTCCAAATTCAAGTAAATAATTTGATTATTGTCAATTAATACAAATCCGCACATCATGATAATTCTTCCTATTACTCAGGTGTCCAATGTTGTGCAACTTGTGCCCTACGTGCTTRTCTCCACTATGGCGGCGTTGTTTCAAACGGAGAGGCTCTAATCACTTCAAGGAAGTCATTTGGTCCACCAAAGAACTAAACATAGTTTGGACGTGCTATAGCACCTTGAACCTCTTGTACTTGGGATGCATGCATCAAATTATAATTAATGCCATGTCGATGGCATAAGGCTATCAATCTTCTCAATTTCCTGACAACCAATTGTTTGTAGGCTTGGATTTGTTCGAGGCTCTGTTCAATGCTTTCTTGGGTACGAAAGGAAGTAGGTTCCAAAACTGATATTGGACTTTGTTGCTCTSGTCTCAATTGAGATGACCTGATGTCACTATTATTGATGTTCATGGAATTTGTTGGGGCAATAGATGATGGTATGGATTGTGAAGACCCAACATTATCAACTTGCGTTGAATTACCAGTTTTAATTCTACAAAATGGTTGCAATGGGGCRTTGGGGCGTGGAGGAATGGACATGGAAGATTCTTCCAAAACTCCAGAAGTTGAACTAGTGTCCCGGACTCTTTRGCTCCCATAAATTGGAATGACATCACTACTTCTCACAATGCTCTTGCACATAGGGCATGGCTTTCTTCCSCCTTGCAACCATCTATACAAGCACGACCAACAATATAGGTGGCCACATGTAGTGAGGACTGAATCAGTTGATGGTTCCATGCAGATGTTGCAAATAAATTCATCTTTTCTAAATTCATTGATTTCTTCTTGAAATTCCCCTAATTTGATTTTTTCATGGACAACTCCTGTGTTGTTGTTGYCCTCCAAAAATGAACTAGGTTCATTGTTGCTACCGCTTTCGTCCATACTTCAGCAATTGATATAAATAACGTAGACCTACAATGTTTACAAGCACACTTTTAGTAGCACTTTTGATAATCTTGTATCCAATCTTCTAGGTTCAATTCATGAATATTGTGTAYACAAAAACATAAATTGAATATTGATGATGAAATTACATGTGGATAGCTAGAATGATTGATCAATTTAAAATGAGCTAGGCTTAGGCTTAAGTTTYGGATTTCTATACAAGGAGATATTTTTTAAATTAGTGGAAAACAAAAACATTGAGGAGTAATCATTTGTTAGTAGGRTATTAAACAATTTGTAGCATCTGCATTGATTAACATGGACTTAAATTTGTGATGATGTTGATGACTAAGATTTAGGGTTTATATATTTGCACAAAGTTTGTACCTAATACACAAGTTAGAAAGTTATGTTCAATTTAATAATGAATAGTTAAATATGAAATGACATGATTATTTATATAAGCACAAAACTAATGTAAAAGAGACTCATTTTAATTAGAATGTATAGGTATAGCATAAATGATTGAAAGTAAAATAAAAGTAAAAATAGATTGGAATCAAAGCTTGAATCTATCAGCTTGAGTTTAACTTGAATTTGACTTGAGTAGATCTCAATAAAAAAATTTAAAAATACATTAGTGTCTTTGGGTAGATGTGTCAACCTAAAATAAATATTAGTAAAGCCTAAATTAGTTAGTTGCATTGAGGATGCTTTGGGAATTTTTATGGAGAATTTTTACAAAATAGAAGGATAAAGGAAATTCTTGTAATAGTCTTGATTCCATAGACAAAAAAATGTCTTGAAAAAAATTTGATGTAGCTTTCCCTCATAGAAGATTCCAACTCTAATCCAAATTTAAAATTTGCATGAAAAGTTGGGCTATAGAAATATCCACAAAATTGGATAAGTGTAAAATCAAAATGTAACCTCTAGAGATGTTTCTAATATGGAAATTTAAAAAAAAATTATAAAGAATATGGAAAATTTATCATTAATTGATTCGTTAGAATGTCACCATGCTATTGCATGGCATTTCAAGAGTAGAATTTCATGAGCTTCTAAACTTGTGAATTTATCTTAGAAAGCAATATTTTTTTTTGTTTGAATACTGATTTTTGGTCAAGATTGGATTTTTTTGTTAGTTTTATACTCTAAAAGCCTCTACAATATTTTTTAGCCTTAYATATTTAAAAATATAGTAGTGATAGATAGATTAGACAATATATTTAGGTAGGAGACTAGTGTTTTCATCCACTACAAGGCTTAAAGAATTAAGAAGCTCTCAAGGGATATATGCACATGGATTTGATATATACTTGAGTCAAATGCATACATATGTTTGCTTGTTTTTTGTAGGGGATATTATTTCAACTACCGATTTTTTCCATTATAGTAGAAAATTATCCTTGTTTCTATTTTGGGGGATGGCTAGAATTTCTATAATTTTTTGTTGACCATGTAATTATTCACTTTTAACATATTAAATCTTAATATTGTCCATTTTTTATAGAAATTCTTTTTAGGATGTATAAACTAGATATATATCCTTGCATTGAAATGTTGTTGCAAAACAAGTAAAATTTCAATTAATAAGTCATTTGAACGATGCTATTCCTATCTGTCTTTTCCAATAATGCAACCAAACATGAGAGCAACAAGTTAATCAAAGGGAAAATGTAAGGCATGCAACACAAATCCACTCTTTAAAAATATTCTAACAACAGACAAATAAGATTTTTGATCAAAAGGGGTTGTAGAGCTAGGCAGTTCAAAATAATATAGTTAGCATAAATTTCTCCGATGTATATTCAAGACAACATTTAGAAATTCTAATTTCATCACCAAAGTAATCACGATTGCCTAAATAATGCACAAAAGCCTACAACTCATTATTCATTGCAACTTTAGAAGAAGAAATCTATAGATAAGACTATTATGGACCTAAACAAATCCATCTGCAAAATCCTATTTTTTACTAATCTCTCATCTAAAATCCTTCATCCTCTAGTATTTATGTTGAAGATCTACTAGCCATTTTTATTCATTAATTTTTTTTCATTTCCATAATGTTTGAGTAGATCTACAAAAACTATAATTTTTAACCCAAAGATTCAAATGCATAGTACTAATTTTATTCACATGGCACAAATTCTACTTTTTGTTAGTGCTTTTTTAGAGAAAGCTTATGGGATTAGAAAAGCTCAAGAAATCTTGGGTTCCAACTTAGGTTTGTCCTATATTTAAATTTGGTATGTTGGATGCAAGACTTGAGGAAAAATTTACTATAATATGGACTTTGCTAAAGACAATAAGGCTTTGAGCATCAATCTTATAGATTGAAATTCACATGATTAGTTAAAAGTTGATAAAAAAAATTGAATTTTCTTGCAATAAAATCGATAAAGAATCAAGGGGTGATTTTGAACTAGAATCATTTGAAAATACAAAATATCTATTTATAATGATCTCCTTCCTACTAAACATTTGTTCAAATATATCGTAAACTTTTTTCAATCTATTATATCTATATTCAATACAGATATGACCTCCTCAAAGAATCTCTATTTTTTAGCCTTGATTCAATAAGAGTGTTTGGATAAAGAATGTACATGATCTACATCCTCTTTTTAGACAAAAATCATCATGATAARTGGGTGGTTATAAAATACAAGTTTTCCAAAAATGTAGTCACAAGTTGACAATTTCACAATTTTGGCACTTTTAGACTTTCTTTGTTGTGAATTATGGGCTTTACAAGATGCTTATTATTTAGATTTGATAGTTGAATGTTGATTCTATTTATATCCTAAATCAGTTAATTTTTAAAAGTAGTAAATTTACCATATGGAGTCTTTTTATGACTAGTTTTGTTGCCTTATAATGAATAAATGTAGTAGAATATGTACAAGAGATTTTAGATATAAAAACTAGGATTCCATTGTTCTAGGTGATACTAGTGGCAACCAATAGAAGATTTTGGATGGATGAAAAGCTAAAATTTCATCATTTTTTTWATTTGGATCTATGAATATATAAAATAATGTTTTTGAAACATTTGTTTTGTCATTCAAAAGTAATTTATTTAAATAGTTCTAAATTAATTTTGAGGTCACTAATCCACCAAAGTCCTAAATCATTGTATATTATTATCAAATTTTAAAATTTTCYTCAAATGGATTTTGCCATCCAACCATCTTAAAAATAGTGTACATTTTTAACATTCTTGAAGTGCTATTTGATGGTATATGATAACCAAAAAGGGCACAAATAGAAGATCTTGKAATATTCACCTAAAACAACAACTCAACCCTCAAACTTGCTTTGAAGGTCAAATTTATTTTTATTAAAATACTGCAAATTTTGTGGTTGAAAGGACATACATAATTCTTTAAATCAATAGTTGTAGCTTCACTCATATGTTTATTTTCATKTTTATAGGGTCATATATTTATGAATTAAAGCATTAAAATTTGATGATTTCAATCATGGCTTCATTTTGTATGGCTTTATTTCATAACTTTTCTTGAATGATATCATAATTCCGTAGCTTTACTCATGTAATCACTTATGTGCCTTTTGTTAACCCCTAAAGGACCAAACTGCGTTTTTTGGCAACATAGCAATTTTGGGCAGCTCACTACGAATGGAGTTTTTATTATTTTCTTTGAAATTTTTACAAAACGTGTGTTCCAGGAGTAGCTTTAAGGCCCAACAATTTTCATAACATTTGACTTCATTGTCAAAAAGTTATTGCATGATATGTGATTTTTAGTGGTCGGCGGGCAGCCTGGGCACCCCAAAACACTTCTTCAAAAATTACTTTTTGAAAAAATAAAAATTTGAAATTGGTTCTTTACAATTATATATAAGTGGAAAGCTTTGAACCATTCTATTTGGATTGGTGAGCTAAAAGTTATGAGGAGTTTTAGTTTGTTGGTAAGTATGGAGTCTCTAAAAAACATACCTACCCACAAACTAAAACTCATGTTGGTCCTTTAGGGGTTAAGGTAACTACGCTACTTATGCCACAATTATAGTGCCACCCTATGTACTAATATTGTACATTTAAAATTTCAAAATGTATATGCTAATATTTCATGGTTAGAAAATAGCACAAACAGTTCCATGTTACAAATAGAATGAACTTTTGTACCTAGCAATATGTCACTACATGCCAAAATATTTTTTTGAATGCCAAATTTAKCCAAACTTTATCTTCTAATCACCAGTTTTTCACCCAATTCATTACACCAACATCTTACATTTAGTATTACCTATTGCATTACCTCATTTACTCTAGTTTCCATAATTTCCATTTAGCTGACAAATAATATTCAATTTGACATTCAATGCTGATAACATTAGTGATATTATTGACATTCAGTGCACTGTATGGCTAGTCAAATTACCTCAACAAATTGTTTCATTCACAATGACAATGACCTTTAGTCCGTTGTTGTTGTTCTTCTTATTAGTATTGGTATTAGTATTAACATTATTATTATTAACATTACTAATATTTTTGATTGGTCAACCTACTTTGGGGTTCTTAAGAATTTGGGCAGCCTCTATTGACTTCATGATTTTAAATTTTTGCATAAATTTTTAAAATGGTTGCTATTCATCATAATCTATCGGTGTCAAGACTTGTTTCATGTTATTCTAATAAATATTGCAAAAATTAGAATTAAAAAAAAAATTCAATGTCAAAACAAGTAGCAAAAAGGATATTCAAGAAAAATATTAATTTGTTTTTGGGGACTATATATGTTGATACCTATTCTAAGAAATTTGAACCATTAAGTTCCAAATAGAAACAAACTTTGACTGTAAATAACTTTTGCATATTATATCCAAATGAGGTGTTCTTTGATGCATTGGAAACTCCTTTTTCTTGCCAACAAGACAATACAAAAATTAGAACATCCCAATAGTAGTACCTATGCACAACACCAATTTGTGGCGCTTTGGGGGGTTACTCACCTTACTATGGGATATGTGTTATTACCTTTAATAGTCCCAACCTTAAAAAGGACCAAACAAACACATTCTAAGCTTTGATTGAATATCTCTTGCATCCCTRATTGGAATTACTTCACCCCTATATATGTTGGAACTTGGCGTGGTTGAYAAGGCCAAGGTGAACTACCCCCTCGCTTGATAGCCAAGGCRAATTAACCCCTTATTGCTCCTTTCGGAAGATAATGTAAAAATTCCCCCTTATTTTGTTGCAAGTCAATTTTGTATTTCTTCACCTCCCTCAGCCAATTTGGGGCCTTTGATTGTAAAAATGAATTCGAAATTTGCAAATTTGATCATATGTGGCAGATAAAAGAATTCCAATGTTTTCTCCAAGGGTAAAAAAAGAGGCAATAAAGGGGTCAATTTGCCCGAGACTTGCTCGGCCACTTGGGAAAACCTTGAAATATTTTATCATCTTGCATTATAAAATTTGAAAATTTTGAATTCATATTTGCAATCAGAGGCCCCAAATTAGCTAGGAGGGTTACAAGAGGTAAATTAATCAAKTACAATATAAGAGACTTTTTATTTTACTTGCACCCTTGGAGTGGCCGAGCGAGGGATTGGCCGTTGACAATTGGTGCCTCATCCTTATTCTTTAGAAGTTGCATGACATGTAGGCTGATGATGTGGCGGGGACACTGCCACGTCAGCAAAATAAATATTATAAAAAAAATTAATTGAAAAAAACTTTTTTTTTTTTTTTTTTTTTCATGGGGAACAGCCCTGAAACGGCTCTTCCAGCAGCCGCAGCACGTTCGTTCAAACGTGTGATGAATTGGCGGGGGCAACGTCGTCTCGCTCCCTTCACCCTTCTTCTTCCTTCTGCTTTTTCACCGGTTATCAGTTGCCTTCGTTCCCACAATGCGCCTGCAGGCATAGCTCAAATGCTGAGCTGCACACCGCCGTAGCCATGTCCCTCGCTAAGAGGAAGCACCCTCTGCCTCGCCGCGACACCTCTCCGAAACGACCCCGCTCTTCCCCGACCCCTCCCGACCCGCTCCCTCTGCTGCAGCTCGGCCACCACGTCCACGACCTGGGCGTCAAGGTCTTCGCCTTCCGGGAGAAGGGATTGCCTTTCTTCGCTCGCCTCAATGAGCAACGAGTGCTTCCCGATCCAGGTCAGTCCTATTCACCGGCAGCCTTTTCTCTGTTTCGTCAATCTCTGGAGTTTCCATTTCTCTTCAGGCAGGCTTCACATTATGTACGATTTTTCACGGTAGGTGCAGGTCTCATGGTTACTCGATATCTCGTTCTCGTACCCCCCACCATGGATAGCTGGCTCGAGGAGCACACTTAGTTAGGGTTCRATTATGTTTTCTCTGCTGAACCCTGYACTTGGTCARAYTGATGCCCTCTAGTYTCATGGTGCTGTAGTAGAAGGGCAATAAGAAGACTTATCCAAAGTGTAAACCGGGCCTTATATTCAGCTTCAAGACTGGTATGAAACGAGATGTCAGTGTGAACAGGAGGTACCGGTACGTCAAGGGAAAGGGTTAACCGTTGATGTGCACTCTTCTTGCGAATGGGCGCCATTGTGTTGTYAATCACTACCTCGCTCCAACACCGAAGCTGCAGAAGGAGCTTGAGCAATCATGGAGGATTTGGAGGGCAACAAGGTTGTAGTCCCCGAGTTTGGCCCCACTTGTGATCTCCACGATAAAGAAGAAGAGGAAGAAGGTGGGCCGGCAGACTACACGACCACGGGAGTGGAGAAGAATGTGCTCAAGAATGGGGGCATCAAGAAGATGGTTGTCAAGCATGGCACTGATCCATCTCCCCAGACCCCTCTCTTTGGGGATGAAGTCACAGGCAAGCGCTTCCCCTTCTTTTGGGAGATTTACTCTTTCACATTGTTGATGGCAACAGGGAGTGATGACTTCTCGTTTCACGGTAGCCAAGTGCAATTGAATCTGTAAGCATTAAGAAATTTGAACTGGAAAATTGAGGATAATTGGTACGTGTATGAAGTTATCGAACGTAATTGGCAAATGATCATTGGCAAAAATGATTTTGTAAAGACCTGGCTAATTGAGTGGGGCATATTGATGGATTTCGTTTCTTGATGGCAGTGCATTACACGGGGACGCTGCCGGACGGTAGTGTGTTTGACTCAAGCCGTGACAAGGAGCCTTTTACTTTCAAATTGGGAGTGGGTATGTTACATATCCTTGCGCCTTTTTTTTGTGAGCAAATGTATTGGAAACGTATCAACTGCCGTGTTTTCTGAAAGGTGTAAAGCTTATGCCGTATGTGCATTAATGGAAGTCACATGACATTCGGGGTGGTGATATAGGGCAAGTGATCAAAGGATGGGACAAGGGCATAAAGACGATGAGAAAGGGTGAGCAAGCCATATTCACTCTGAGACCGGAGTATGCATATGGAAAGGAGGAATCCCCACCTGGAATTCCGCCGGACAGCACCCTCAAGTTCGACATTGAGCTCTTGTCGTGGTGCAGTGTCAGAGATGTGACGAGAAATGGCGGTGTGATGAAGAAAATTGTCCGTGAGGGACAATCTTGGGAGACACCAAAGGATGCTGACGAAGTTACAGGTATCTTGCTTCTCTTTACTGTGAGACAAACCAACTCAGTCTAATACCTCCATACGTAAAAAACGGTGACCTAATTAAAACTGTAACTGACTTTCATCTGTTTTCAGTGGTTTCTARTATCAGAATGGGCTTTGTATGGAAGGATCCCATTCCCTTGGCTTGCATCCGTCTTAAGGTTTCCAGTATTGGAACAAAATTTGCGTTTGTGAGTCTTGTCTCTATTTTCAGGAGGGATCCAATAGACCAAAACATGTATTATTTGGATGTCATATGAATAGGTTACGAATTATTGAATCTCGAAGTAGTATAGGACTTTAATTCATGAACTTGGACTGCCATTGAATCCTAAGTACGTTTAAGATTTGTTCAATGACGCACTTGACCTTTTCTAAAACATCACTCTAGAATATTTAAGACACTTGTCACACCATTATTGATTATAKCTCATTTGTCACACTAGTCAATTTTGGGAGGTCCCAGTTAGTGAAATTAAAATAGTCAAGGTGTATCACCTCTATGAGGTATTCCAGGGAAGCATCTTTGATTGTGGTTTATCTCATTTCTTTTAATTCATGTGTTTGGGATGACGCTGGCATTTCAAAGGACTGACTATTCAACTCATGGAAAAAGGACCCTCGTGGGAAATGGTTTGCTACCTTAGTTAGTACCGGAGTCTGATTCGTTGGTTGTATGTATACTTTGTACCCAATCTTGCTATCAATTCCAAGTGAAATTGTTTTAATTTTTTAGCAACTGATATTTGATGGAACATCGCAGTGAAGTACGAGGCAAAGTTGGAGAATGGCACGGTAGTATCCAAGTCCCCTGATGAGGGCGTGCAGTATTTCGTCAAGGACGGTATCCTTCATCCAGTAATCTCGATTCTACACAATTTTTCTGCGATTTTTGTGATCCATTCCTGACTTAGGCCTAGCTTCACTATCATGCCAGGGCCACACAGGCTTTGATTACGGCCTAAGGTAATATCTGATTTTAGTAATTGGCGAGACAAAAACACTGTTTGCAAGTTTCTAGTACGTTTCTTTGTCATGAATCTCTATTTTGGAGCTGTTGGGCTGATCGTCGTTTCAACGATTGTGAAACTAAATGCAATATAAATCTCAGAATTTCAGCTATCTTCGGAACAAACAAATCAGATCTAGAATATTTCCATTTACTATCTATTACAAAAATGGTCTTCAGGTCAGTTTGTCACCCTTGTGGGACCCTGCTTTCAAACCTTAGACATCTCTACGTGACCAATTTTCGAAGGTAGATTCTGGAAAATCATGACGATTTGGATTTACTTAAAAGAGCGACCCATAAAATGACGAGCTGTTTTCTGGTTAACTATCGGAGTTGTTTTGTTGCAGGACTGTTTTGCCCTGCCATCAGCCATGCCGTGAAGTCTATGAAGAAGACGGAGGGGGTTGTTTTGACTGTGCGACCTGAATGTACATATTATTTCTACTATTTCGCAGCTTACATCAAATTATGTTATATGTACAATGTTGAGGATGAGAATTAATGACACCAATTCGTTGGTGAATACAGATGGTTTTGGACCAGAGGGTAGGGAAGCAACGGATTCTGAAGAAGAGCCTGGTTACAATATCTTCCGTTTCTTCAGATATTTGAGCATAAGTACAAACATCGCAATGCCTCCAAAAACAATCCCGCCTGTTGTGTAATAAAATGCCAGCTGCAAGAAAGGAAAAAGACCCAGCTGAGTTAGAAAAAATGTTGATGAAAGACCAACAAATAAAAGATTAAAAGCGCACAAGAGTGCATTCGTCCTTTGCTGCAAATAAAAAAAAACTTACCGCACGCTCTTCCAGATATGACTTCAGATTCATACCAAAGATTCCTGTAATAAAGAAAAGAAAGTTAGAATGTGATACAAGAAAGCGTGCTGATGACCTATAACCCCCAAATACCCCAAATGCCGAGTGCCCAAGTGGCCGTTTCCGTATCATTTACGGCGTATCATTAAGGAGGGTATCAAATGTACCAATAGAAAGAAGAAATCATACCCTACATTTTTGAATGATACAAACATATTAGAAAAGTTACTATAATTGACTATTAGCTTGGGCACTTGCGGGTTAAAGCAACTTTGAACCTGTGAGAGTCTACGAGTTGGAAAATATCAATCCAAGTTTTAGAAAAGAAACATCTGCAGAGAAGCTTAAAAGTGATGATTGTGAAGATGAAAACGTCATTACCTGCAACGAGGGCCCCGAGGGCAGAGCAGAACGTGCCCACCTGAAGCAATAACTCCAATCGGCTCACTTCAAGTCGCCTTGAACTGTATCATCACGTAAACTCTTCTTTGAAATCCATGTCTCCAATTCTAGGTTGATTGAAATTACTATCAAGACATGTTGCCCAGTCTTTCAATCTATAGTGGCAACATTGATGACAAGACTAGCAGGATGATTATCTAAATGATATTCAGAGAAGTTCAACATTAGAAGACAAACCTCAAGTTAACGCTGATGGAATCTTCCATCTCCTTGGCRGCATCCAACAACTTCTCGGCTTGACCGTGACAAGAGTCACATCTGTCAAAAAAAAAAAAGCCCTATTCAGCAAGAATGAAGATGAGAGTATCATCAAAACTAAGCACATGAATTCAGTTCTAGAATGATCAGATAACAAGGTTACTTTACAATCCACACAACACATGAAGGACGGGAAATGTAGAGCACGGAATATATTTTGGTATTGAAAATTCTCTACTGYTAACATTCGACYCTCTGATTGATAGCTTCGCTGACCTTTGAAGGTAGTATTCAAGAAGCATTTCGATCTCCTCTTCCTCATCTGCAGATGTGAAAAATTCTATGAGAAAAGGAGTGTTGCACGTTAATTTTGTGATAGAAAAATGTGCATCATTACAAGGCAGTTTTTCAAAAAACTGTTACATCAAAAAATCGTTAAGGTAAGCGTTGTAGCACCTTCTGCAGTCACCTTGTCCAAAGGTATTGAGCACTCAATGGAGCCATCTCCCCTCCGTATTTTACATACTCGCCCCATGATGGACATCTTCCGGATGTCCTCTGGATGCTCCAGCATCTCTAGAAGCATTTGACGCAGGGCACCAGCCTTTGCAGCTAACTCAACCTGCACACGACGCAATGACGATATGTCACCTTATCCCACTTTACATTGGCTTATAAAACATTGACAAAAGAGCAAACATGACATCAAGATACATACCAGAGCTTGCTTTCCAAGGCGCAGCTCCTCCAACACATCGCCTGTATAACGAATTGGCAGCACCTTCAATGATACCATTACCTGCGTACTTATGGCAAGCTAAAGTCTATGAGGCATCTTCATAAATGAATAAACCGTYATAACAAAGTAAAACCAAGCTCAAAAACAAAAGACCTCGCAAAAGACGAAGTATGCAACCGCTAGATATATAACACCCGTCCCTCTCTCTTGCCAACATTTTAACCAATAATATACAGGTCTTGAAAAATCTCTATAATCTACTCCACATAACATCCAATTTGTGAGACAAAACAGCAAATAAACAATTTGCCGTAGTTGGCATATTCATCCTTACTCGAGGCTCGACATCCATGAGCATTCKTTCAAGTCTTTGAGTTCTTGAAACAAGAGCGGCCTCTACTACCTGACAATGCACATTTATGATTAAAATTTGATCTAAATAAAAATCGAAGAAGACACCAAAATGCGAGATCCAAACAAGTCGCAGAAAAGAAGTCGATCCATCTTCTTGCCATGTAAGAAGTTTTAAGTAACCGGTACTGCATTACCTCCAGTTCAAAGGGCATGATAGGACCATGGCCGTTGCTAGCTGTCCGAAGACGTGGAAGCAGTGCTTCCATGAATGCTTCAGCTCCAACACTGCAATGATCACCACGATAAAAGGYTAAGCAATGCTTCCCTTTTGAGTATGTCTAAAAACAAGAACTTCCAAAAGGATTACGGACCASGTTTAATTCAATGGAAATGATCAAATACCTATTATGCTCAAATATGAGGACACTTTGAGARGTTGCAATGGCCCTGAGCGAACCCAAATTGAGGAGAATAGCCTGGTCCCTCACCTGTCATATAATACACGCATATTAAAAAAGAAATCCTTAAAAAAAGTCAGGGCATGATGACCGACACCTGTATTTACCACTTGAAATGCATATAACCTAGCAATTTGAAATCCTTAAAAATTGCATGCAAGACTGATGAGGCGACCCAGTTAATCTTATCAGGATAATCTTTTCAGGAGACAAAACATAAAAGTGCACTAATAAGACTCACCAATATGGCAGGCACTGAATTGGTAACCCATAATGACGGATCGACACTTCGAATATCTCGTAAACGCAGTCCAGCTAGTCACATGCCAGAGCGAAACAAACRCATCAATCTTCAACAGGGATCATCATGGGCATGATAAAATGTTGCCACAGTAATTTWCACTCAAATAATACACTAACTGGCACCACCCGCACAAACCAAATAGCGCCAATAAGCTAATTGGAATCAGTTACTAAATGCCCGCACTGCCCAAGTTATGTCAACCCTAAACCCTAAACCCTAAACCGCTGGTAGGAATGAATGAAAATTCATTTGAAATTAATTAGCGCAAGTTAGCTTTAATTTTGGATAAGTGTACCAACTATGTCTGAAATCTAAATCCGCCCACACCAACCAAGTAACAGTGGTAACCTGAATTGAGATCCTAACCCCCCATTAGTTACCTTGCAAGTGCAGGCACACAATAGACCTCAACACCCCAGTTAGCTAATTAACGCAACATGTTTGGTGCGGGCAGGGCCWGAGAACAGAAATATGAGCAACGTAACGAAGTTACTCACCTATACTCCTTAACAATTGCCTTCTGCTCACTTCTCGATGCACCACATCTCCACCAGGATGGATTTCAAGCACCTAGGAACACCAATGGTTGCAGAAACATAAGTCCTAAACTGATCCTCATTCACAGACATCAAATTGTTTGAAATCCGTCGCATTGAAAGCCATGTTCAAGCACCTAGGGATACCAATGGTTGCAGAAACATAACCCCTAAAATGATCCTCATTCACAAACATCAAATTCTTGTAACGCATTGCATTAAAAGCCACGTTCTCCCTACCCGATAAACAGGCTCCTTTCCTCCGATAGCTAGAGAGTCAGCTGCAGATTTCACACTCCCAGGGGCTCCGCTTCCAATCTGGCTTTCCCAAGGTCCATTGCCATCTCTACCTGCACTACTATCCTCACTGMCTTCATCATCCTCGTCCCTTCCAGAATCATTTGCCCACACATCATCTTCATTGTCGACGAATTGGGAGTCTCTATCGTCACGAAATAGGTCGGAGGCATCGGACTCATCCCCTCCAGACAACCTCATGTACTCTCCATTCACGAAGGGCTCGTCTGCATCAGTGCCAAAGTCTTGGAAAGCATTGCCTCCTTTCCTCTTCTCACCGTAGCCTACGTCTTCCTCGCTGTCATATCGGGTGCTTTTGGAACCGTTATTAATACCATGGTCTTGTGCATGAGTGGTGGTGAGTGAGAATCTCTGGGACCAGCCCATGCTCACACATCCTGGAATGAAAACACTGTTGGCCGTACTGCAGCCATTTCCAAATTCAATTTGTGGTTTTGCTAAAGGCTTCCTTATTCTCCTCCTAGAAGCCCTAATTCCAAAGCAAATTCTAAACCTGAAGTCCCGAGTATGGGAAGAGTTCGTCAAATTGTGGGCCTCGCCAAGGCCAAGAACTGGATGGTCACCGTGAAGCCCTGCACTTGGCATGTGCGAGGCTCCTATRCTGCACTTCCATGTGGAACCCATATATGCGCCAGATTCAAATTCAGCTCTTCAAAATTTCCGTGCTTGATTAGCTCCGGTCAGCCTATACAAAACCTCACAGCAGAGCTCCAGAATTATTTTCGAAAAGAACCCTCATAGAACACACAATCTCAGAATCGCAGCAACTTTGAATCTACAAAAGGAACTGCCCSTTAGTAACATTCCGTTGTCCATGGGACACATACATAAATGAGTAACTAGCTTCAAAACATGAGCAGATGAGCAATTAAACCCTAAARKACCAAGAATTCATGGTTTAACAGCGACCAATTAYATGATCAAATTCATAGAAAAKAATAGRTCCCAYATGGGCCTCAATTCTATATCAACAGAACCAGTAAACAACATTGCACGAATTCAGTTGGTCTCAAGAAAAGAAAGGAAAAAATAGGACTATAGTAGAACCCATACGACCCACTCAAAAACTGCAAAAATTATCTTGAAACCCAATTTCGGCCACAAGACAGCTTCCTCCGAGTATTTCAGAAAGGAACGATGCCGACTCCGCTTCCAGAACCTTCTAGAACCTTCTAAAAATCGAGAGCATCATTTCCCTCGAACACTACCAAGGGCTGAAAGCCAAACAAGCTCGACCAAACGCTCTCGACACCAACCCATACTCCCACAAAGGCAGCAGCTGGAAAAACACCCAAACATTACAAGATTTCCTCTCTCCATAAATTCCACCCCATTTKTACCAATTGACACCACAACACACAATTGCACTCCCAAAGCACAGGATTCTATACCTGGGCCAAGCAATACGACCAGCAAATTCACTTCCAAAGCCACCGAAAGGATGASTTCTTCGAAAGCARTGACCTAATTGGAAATGAAGCAAGAGAATGTGGAGAATCTGCTGCTTACTTTGCAGATTCGGGGACTCTAGCGGCAGATTGGATGGCGAGGGAGAGCGGCGAGTAGACGGGAGAGGTCGCTGGGGAGTGGATGACATTGCTTGCTCTTAGTTGCCGACTCGTCACTGGGAAGAGTCTCCGGCAAAAGGGCTAACTTCAATTTGGGGAATTTTGAAAATCATTTTTTAAGAGAGAAATAACTCCAAATTAGTTTGTGTATTTGAAAATCACTAGTATAATATTCACTACACTAATAATGGTATTTAGTGTTATGTTACTAATACTGTTACTTGAACTTTTATCACACCCACACTAAATTTCAAGTAGTTTGCATTTAGTGTTGTGTTCACCACCCCTTAATTCATATATTTAGGTTTATATTTTTTTCATTGCAATTTGATGAAATAATATGCAACACTAAATGTAATTTTGTAAAATAATTTTATCCAATAGTTGACAAATAGTGTCTATTTTGACATTTAGTGTTGTAACACTAACATGATTGTTGACATTTAGTGTTGTGCTTCATAATTAGTGTTGCGAACACTAAATACCATTATTAGTGTAGTGATATTTGTGGCCAATAGTAAAACCACAAATATCATTGGTAAAATACTCCTACACTTGTACATAGTTATAATCATTTGTACGGTCATTTTATAACACGCACTAGTAGGACAAATCAATGTAGTATACCAAAAGTTATTAGATTTGTGAATAAATTAACTAGTGCATTCTTTGTTTGTTTCTATAGTTTTTTTGAATGTCAATCATTGAACACATTTTATCCTCTACCTTGTTTTGGGATTAATATGTATTCAAAAAGCGAATGGCAGTTGGATTTGCATTTTTCCCTTGAAAATCTAACTCTAACGCCACCTTTTATTTGTACTTGAGGAATTGATTTCAAGGATCTAGTGACATTCTCAATATGTGCCCTATAAATAGTTAGAATGTAAGAACATGACCGGTAGTGTATACTAAGTAAGCCAATTCTATCATTATTTGGATGAAGTGTGAACAATAAATGCATGGCCCCACCAAAATTGTCTTTGGGGTATTTCAAAATTTTCATTTTTTTTAAGGGTTGAGAAACTTTGTCTAAATTACTTTTTTATCAACAAATTATTCACTGGATTTATTTAGCAATGATGGAAACTCCTTTACTTTAGAAATTTGTGATTGGATGGGAGACAGAATAGCATATAGAATAAGTAAATCAAACAAGTGGTTCATTGACAAAAATGTGTCCCTTTGGTTTGAAAAGATAATTTTTCTTCAAACCACAAGCCACACTCTACTATTTAATCCCCAAGAGAGCCAGCTTCTAATGATTGGATGATGAATGTTTTCAAGAGCTTATTGATGGAGCCATACAAAAGGAAATGTGTATGTTGAAAAACAATGTTTGTTTATTTTTCAGGCCTTGGAATCATTAAAACTATGAAAATTCATGGTAAAACGTTGAAAGACACATTATAGAATGTCTTTGAATTACATGTATGAATCCAATGCTAGATCTTAATGATTATTGTATTATGATTCACTTGACGATCATCACATGATCATTGAATCATTCATATAAAGATGGCAAATGTAATATTCATCATTTATGTATGTATAATGAAGTTGCAACCATTTTTCAGCAATGCATGGCATTTTTTTCGTCACTTATTGCTTCTGGTTCCTAGTGCAAGGTTTTTAATTTGTTTATGATAAACAAAAAACTTTCAAAAATGAAGACCTAGTCTTTCGATTCTTTTTTAACCCCTAAAGGATGTGATCCATTGTGAAATTGTCAAACATCATGTCTAAGCTAAATTCACTCTTGGAGATTGTGTCCAAACAATAATCTTATATTTTTTTTGCTTGAAACTATGAATCCTATATCACTTTGAGAAATTTCAATTCATTTTGTAAAAAATTGTAATTATTATGATTTTTATTGCACCAATTGAACATAAATGAAAAAAAATAACAAAAACAACCTAAATTATTTGAAATTTTTTCAAGAGGTACAAGTAGCAATGAAAATTAGTGTGAAAAATTTTCAATTATTTATTTTACTTTTACACCCAAAACAACCACAACAAAGACCTTGAAGTCAAATTCAACTATTAAACCAAATTTATCCTTTCTTTTGATTGATTTATATATTTTTATATATTTTTATATTGCATAAATGCATTTTATATTTATGTTATATTTTTCAATAATTTTGATGGAAAAATAAAATTATTGTGAATTTTTAAGGCTAAAGGTAGAAATAAAATCATATAAATTATAATATGTTTTAGAATAATCTGTAATTTTTACCGTAAATGAATGGTAGAATGAGAAACATAATTTTATAGTTTGAAAGTAAAATTCATGTCAAGAGAAGAAACTATGAATGAAAAACACACCATATCGTGTTATTTGGATAATAACACATGGAGCCATCAATTGCAATAACTCTTTCAATTTTTGACGTTTTTGAAAACTTTAAAATGGAGTAGAAACAAAACTTTTTAAACTTCATTTTCTTAGTCTAAATGAAAGTTCAAAAATAGTTATTTTGAAAATTGCAATCAAGGTTGACCAAGGCGCATCCACTTTGGGGATGCCCACACCTTAAGGAGTTAACTATAATTAATTGTGCCTCTTAAGTTTTATATTTGCATTCTTTCTTCTATTAGTCACTCCAAAGCTGGTTTTCTCAATCAGTTCTTGAATTAATTAATTGTTTTTATAAATTAGAATTTGTAACACCCCACTCTCACTATTCATACTTTTGAAAATCTCCTATGGTGGCAATCAATATGGGGGATTGCTACCACATGCAGTCAAGACCATATTCAACACCTATATAGTATTTCATATTCATATTCCATATCATATTCAATACAATATTTTAGTACAATATTCCATAGATGAATTATGTATTGTATTCCGTACACTATTTTAGTATACAGATTTCATATTATATTTCGTAAATATTTAGTATCCATATTCAGTATTGTATTTCAGATTGTAATTTATGTTGGCACCATCAATGACCACTGATTTTTCCACTAATCAACTGCATTGGAAGGGGGGCATTTATTTTAAAACCAAATCAATTACTCTGCTTTTTTTCCAAAGAGAGAAGGGGGGCATTAAAGAAAAGGAATGTTTGCATCATCACAAAAGACAGTCTCTCTTTAGAGTTAATGAAACAATTACTAATCATCTTAGGAAGAATGWACATCAAGACTCCATCACAAGAGTAATTATGTAAAAAAATTCAACTAAGCTTATTCTTAGGTTTATTTACAAGTTTGGTATGATGAATATAGAGAAATAACTCAAAAAATATGTCACAAAATACTATTTAAAAATGTTTTTCATCTAATTGGTTAGTATTAAGTGATTACTAAGTTGCATTGTGAAAGTCCTTATTCTTCAGTGTACTTATGACCCTTAGAAACCCACCAACTTAATGGTTATATAGACAATATTCATCCCTATTTTACATTCAACTTTCYAAAAAAATCAACAATTATTTAAAAAAAAATTGTGACACCCTATTTAAAAGCAATACATTTTTTTATAAAGCCACTTTATATAGTGTATGGACACACATACAAACTCAAAGACACAAACACACAAATAGATGTGGATTACACTTTGATTTTCTACACTAAAATGTAAATCCATAATGAAAATTTCAAAATTTTCAAGCACGTATTGTATTTGATATGAATAATCTTCATTGATTTCATACTTGAAAAAATAACAGTAATTTCAAATTTTCACAAAAGAAATTGAAATTTTGGATACCTTAKAGAAATTATTTTACTACATTTATGAAAAATAAAATAAAATATTTTTTTCACTCATACGTAGTAGAAAAATAGAACACACAAAGCAAGGGATATTGAAGATGTTCAAACGGTCGTAGTCTCTATCATTTAAGAATTAGGGGTTGGTCAAGGCTCTAATATTTTGTAAAGCCAACACCAAAAATATTTCAACTCATTTTTGTAATCAAATAATGAAAATCAGCCTACTACCATCAAAATTTGCAATTTGGATATCTTGTGCAATGTGCTTATTGTTGCTTGCATTTTTCAAAGAAAGGATTGATTTAATGAATCCAAATATGAATCAAATGACATTGAGTTGAGAAGAACAAAAATTGATATGAATTTTCAAACATTTTTGGTGTTAAAATATAAAATTGTCAATAAGTGGGAGTGGTAATCCTATTTGATGAGTGTTATAAAGCATGAATCACAACTATAGCAAGCCTACATGAACCACATCTTTATGAGCCTTAAATCATAAATATGTTGAATAAACACTCTCATGACCTCTTGCTCGTTTCTTCTCATCCAGCTGTCTTGGTATGTTCATCCCACGGATGCTAATCTTACATGACCAAATTAGTTTGTAACAGTAACTCACAGTGCGATTGTACAGATCAACATTAGATGTAGTGGGTAGTTATAACGTAAGTAGTGGGGGCTCCACTACTAAGCCTGTATATATCTGGCCCCCGGCCTTTGATCAATTTAATTCATACCGAGTGAATTCATTGCTACAAGTCTGAAAGTTTCTACATGGTATCAGAGCAAACATAGTTACTTTGATCATTGAAATTTTGAATGGAATAGAATTGTAGGTTCTTGGGAAAGTGTTTATTGCTTGTTTTATTGCTTGTTACTTGCTACCGTTATTTTTTGTTTCTTTGAGAGAAATACAGTTGAGCATTGCTCCTAAATACCAGAAATGGGTGAGAGTTCGAACGTAGCGTTCAGGAAGGGAGACAAACTGAAGGGTACCTCAAACTATTACGTTTGGGCCCTAAAAATGAGGGCGGTTTTGAGATCTGAGGGACAGTGGGCAATTATAGAAACGGAACAAGCTCATGCTGTGTTTCTAGTAACGATAGACAAAGAGGCACTGAGGGTGATTGCAAGAAAGACCGGCCGTTTTCGTAGCGTTTTGCCAAAATGATTTTGTCTTTTGCTATAACTTTTAGATTATAAATCCAATACCCAAAACAAAAAATATGTTTCTAGACTTTTTGATTGCAATTGTATCCCTCATTTTTCAGAAATTTTAAAAAATCATTTTATATTTAAAATTCAATTTCTCTAATTTGTCACACTTTTGGGTTTTTTTTGTTTGTAGTACTGGGGAGGACCCAAACTTAATGATATAGAGCTGAAATTTTGGTGGTCTGTTTCCACACTAGTCAAGCATAATCCATATGAAGAGCATCAAAAAATATATTAATTTATGTCCTCCACGTTCGTGCAAGTAGGCCAAAAAGGGGTCTTCATGGCGCGCACACTTCTAAACATTTAAGAGGTTTTCAAGTTCATTATTTTGATGAAATGCCATCACCATGAAGTCCTTACCAATTGCCAATTTTTAGTTTTTTTTATTTCACTATTATTAATTAATTAAAAATAAAAACATCGAAATACTCCTTTTTTGGAACATGTAGACTTTGAGGTAGAAAAGGGGTATTTCAATGTTTTTATTTTTAATTAATTAATCATAGTGAAATAAATAAAAAACTAAAAATTGGCAATTGGTAAGGACTTCATGGTGATGGCATTTCATCAAAATAATGAACTTGAAAACCTCTTAAATATTTAGAAGTGTGCGCGCCATGAAGACCCCTTTTTGGCCTACTTGCACGAACGTGGAGGACATAAATTAATATATATATCATTAAGTTTGGGTCCTCCCCAGTACTACAAGCAAAAAAACCCAAAAGTGTGACAAATTAGAGAAATTGAATTTTAAATATAAAATGATTTTTTAAAATTTCTGAAAAATGAGGGATACAATTGCAATCAAAAAGTCTAGAAACACATTTTTTGTTTTGGGTATTGGATTTATAATCTAAAAGTTATAGCAAAAGACAAAACCAGTTTGGCATGCAAAACGCTACGAAAACGGCTGGTCTTTCTTGCAATCACCCCTGACTAAAGCACAACTGAAAAGGAAATGAGTGCTAACATGTTGGTTACTATTGTTGTCAATTTCCGATGACTTGGTGGATCTTATTGCAGAACACACAGACCCTGCAGTGGCGTGGAAAACGCTCAAGAATCACTTTCACTTAGGTGATCAATTGCAAGTGCCAACCTTGATGGGACAGCTGCAGTCCCTGCGCATGAACAAAGGGGGATCGGTCGAAGACTACGTCAAGAAGGCCCGAGAATTGAAGAACCAACTGAGCGACATGGGTGAAAAGATTTCAAATTGCAACATCAACCAAATGGTGATGAATGGACTTCCACGCTCATACGAAAGCACAATCTAGACTTTCACACACCTGGATTCGGAGATGACTTTTGACAAATTGAGCGCCAGCCTAATATCCGAGTTGCACCAAAGGCAACTCCGCAAACAACAGCTTGGTGACAAAGAAGCACTGGCGGCAAGCTTTCAGAGACAAGCATCCACCCATGCACCAAATTATGGATCGAATCACGGGCGAGGAGGGTGCTGGCCGCACAGCTACTGAGGTCGTGGCTTCCCGGGCAGAACATACTACGCTCCACCTCGACCACCTCCTGTTCCGGTATGCTACAAGTGCCACAAACCAGGACACTTAGCTAGAAATTTTAGGATGCCTCAAAATCAGTTCAATCAAGGATCAACAAAAACCATAGGATACGCCAATTCGGTTGAGATCCTTGACTCGCAGCTAGCTTACGATCATTACGATCCTTATTACTACGACCTATATTACTCTAGGGGCAACGGCCCATGGTACCTTGATAGCGGAGCCACGAATCGTATTGCCTCAGATATCCAGAAGTTAGACCAACCTCCCAGCTCCTCCGGTGTAGAAACCAGCAAGATCAGAACTGGAGGAGGGGAAGCACATTCTGTAAAGCGGTCCGGATCTGCTACAGTGCAGACAAAAAGTGGTGCAATAAAGCTAATAAACGTTAACTACGTCCCTAGCATGAAAAAGAATTTGATCTCAGTAGGCGCCATTGTTGATTCTGGCTGCAGAGTAGTTTTCTCAAGCCAACACTGTTGGGTACTCGATGCTCAACAAAACCCTGCAGCGATAGGAAGAAGAGACCAATCCAACGGACTGTATGCATTTAGAGAAAATATAGTGGCATTCACTGCTGAACACAACAACACATCCATGTTGTGGCATCGCCGACTTGGACATCTAAGCTTTGCTGGAGTCCATCATCTCTCCAAAACCGCGAATGCACTATTGAATTAGAAAAGCGAGTCTGCCCCTCTTGTTTGGCAGGACGTCAAAATCGAGAACGTTTCCCACGGAAATCAGAGACTCGAGCAAACAGACCTGGTCAGAGAATCCATTCAATTCTCATGGGTCCGATGCAGCAGCAGTCACTAGGAGGATCTAGATACACCCTAGTATCCATGGACGATTTTTCACGAAAAAGTTGGATCTTTTTTATGAAAAACAAAAGTGAAACGATAACCAAGTTCCGTATATTCAAGAAAATGATAGAGCCTAAGACAGGAAACATGATTCATGTTCTCCGCTCAGATTGAGGAGGAGAATATACCTCGGAGGAATTTACAGACTTATGTAAACAAAATGGCATTCAACGCGAACTTACGCAAGCCAGTACGCCACAACAAAACGGGGTCTTAGAAAGGAGAAACCGCACCATCATGGAAAGAGCACGATGCATCTTCCAAGACTGCAACTTAACAGCATTTCTCTGGACAGAGGCCGTCACTCATGCAACCTTCCTGATAAACCGAAGACCCACCAAAGCCAACTCTCGAGAAACTCCGGAAGCAAGATACTTGGGTGAAAAACCCAACGTCTCCAATCTCAGAATATTTGGTTGTGTTGCTTATGTACATGTTCCCAAAGAAAATCGAAGGAAACTAAACAGTAAGACCTTGAAATGTCTATTTCTAGGATTCGACAGTGAGACCAAAGCTTATCGCCTGTACGATCGCAATAGACAAAAGGTGATAATTAGTCAAGATGTAGTGTTTGATGAAAGAATGGTGGGCTACCACTTCCTGGATCAAACATAGCCAGCCTAGAACAACCCCATCTTCTCTGAGAGAAATCCAACAAGGCTAGAAAACTCAAACGATGAAACTGACGAGCCCTTTGAACTTCTGGAGACTCCAGAGACCACCCTTGTACAATCATATCAAGAACTAGAACCCACTCCAATCGATAACCCAAGCCCCATAGATAGCCCTGATGCTTACTGTAACAACCGAAATTCACAACCCAACCCGATTGACACCACTAGATCTCATGTTCACCGCATTGTAATACCTCTACCAGTCAATCGAGAGATTGGTCCTTCCTCCAGAAGGTACCCAACTCGCACCCGTGCTCCATCTGTCCGAATGAAGGATTACTAGACCTTGCTGTCAGAGCTGCTAGAGGAACCTATGGATTTCGCAACAACAAATCAACAATTGGGATGGAAAGAAGCCATACAAAGCGAGATCAATTCAATCATGAAGAAGAAGACTTGGAGCATAATTGACAGACCCGCCAACCGAACTCTGATTACAGCCAAGTGGATCTTTAAAACCAAAAGAAATCCAAGTCGTGAGATCAACAAGCTCAAGGCGAGACTTGTGGCGAGAGGATTTCAACAGAAGGCAGGGATCGACTACAATGACATATTTGCACCTGTGGTAAGGTGGTCTACCATCCTTGTCATTTTAGCATTGGCTGCCAAATACAAATGGCCCATATCTCAACTAAATGTCATCACTGCTTTTCTGAACGGAACTATCAATGAAGAGATCTTGATGGAAATTCTAGAAGGATTTCCCGGAGCTGGAGATCCCTCAAAAGTCTGCAAAATCAATAGAGCACTCTATGGTCTCAAGCAATCGCCCAAGGCCTGGTATGATCGTATAAGCTCGTGGTTGCAAGAGCAGAGGTTGATGCAAAGCAAAAATGACCCCAACTTGTATCTCCGCCGAAGAAACGGGAAGCTCACAATACTACTCCTGTATGTGGATGATCTACTCATCACTGGAGATGATCAGCTTGAAATCAACAGACTTAAAGAGAAGCTCCAAACTGAATTTGAAATGACAAACTTGGGAGAGGCGAGTAACTATCTGGGAGTTGAAATTCATCATACAGACAATGGCATCTTTATAAACCAACAAGGCTACATACTGAAGCTTTTAGAGAAATTCGGTTTGCAACATTGTAACCACACAAAGCTTTCGATTAACCCCAAGAACCAACTCCAGAAGTATATGGAAATTGAAAAGGTGGATCTAGCAGAGTACCGTTCTCTAGTTGGAAGCTTGCTCTATTTATCTCATACTTGACCCGACATTTGTTTTGCCGTTAGTTGCATATCTCGCTACATGGAGGAGCCGGAAGTCGCACACTTCCAAGCAGCTAAAAGCATACTGAGGTACTTGAGCGGAACCGCTAACTACGGGTTGCTTCTAGCCCTAAACAGTGCAAGCGCTCTCCACTCATACGTTGATGCAGACTGGGGGAGAGACTTAGACTCACGTCGTTCAATCTCATGAATACTACATCAATTCGGAAATTGAAGCATAAGTTGGAGCAGCAAGATGCAGCCCACGGTTTCTTTCTCCAGCACGGAAGCAGAATACCGTGTCCTCACAGACGCAGCCAAGGATATAATACATCTCCAAAGACTATTTCAAGAATTAGGACTTAACTCTAACAAACCAACAACTCTTCTAAGTGACAACCAATCCTGTATCAAGCTAGTGGAGAATCCAGTTCTGCATGCAAGAACAAAACATATCGAAATCCAGTACTATTTTATAAGGAAGGCTGTCAAATTTCACTAGTAGAAAACGCATAAATTTTAACAGAATTCTATTGATTTGGTCGCGTTGTACCTGTCACTATTCTATTGATTTCAACAAAAATCAGTTAAAACTAACAGATTTTTGTTGAAATCAACAACATAGTGACCGGTACAACGCGACCAAATCAACAGAATTCTGTTAAAATTTATGCGTTTTCTACTAGTGAAAGCAGGAGAAATACAAGTGGAATACGTACCAACTACAGCCTAGCTAGCGGACTTCCTCACCAAACCTCTCCCACTGCGAAGCTTTACTGAAAACCGCCATCACGTAGAGGTAATACCTAATCCCAAAACCTAATTCTTGCCCAGTCTGGTGTCTACGAATTGTTGATCCACAAGGCCACCCTTGTTGCCTTGTGATTGAAGTTTGGAGCTCTTGGATTTTTTCTTGTAGTGCAGTTGTCCCACCAATCCTCTGGATTCTCCACCAAATCTCTCCAACTTACCTCCAAGGTCGACTGACTCGACTCCGAACTAGTTCCCAAAGCCACATTATTCTCAGCAAGAACCTTAGCAGTAGATATATCCTCCAATCTCATCTCTGCCTCATCTCTATCTCTTTGAACTAGTAGCCAAATGTACAAACAGACCTGTTGGATCCGATCACACACTCGCCGAATTGCTACCGCCATGAGCCAAAGTATTTGCAACAGAATTTGAACCTGCGTCACAAGATAAGATTAGTTCCACCTCCAAATCCTAAACGAAGAAACCTTTCTCGAGACACAGGTTCCATCGCAACGCAGTAAATTACCAGTGACAATCAATCGACATACGCATGTGATGCAAATCCAACATAAGCCGGCCAACCTGCAACTCGTACCATGATCACAGTAGCATAACAAGCAAAGAGCAGAGGTCCTTCGAGCAAGGGAGGGTGTTGAATAAACACTCTCATGACCTCTTGCTCGTTTCTTCTCATCCAGCTGTCTTAGTCTGTTCATCCCACGGATACTAATCTTACGTGACCAAATCAGTTTGTAACAACAACTCACAGTGCGATTGTACACAGACAATGGCATCCCACGGATGCTAATCTTACGTGACCAAATCAGTTTAATTCATAACGAGTGAATTCACTGCTACAAGTCTGAAAGTTTCTACAAAATAGATGTAAACTTCATATCATTCTTTGACAATAGCACCCAATTGCTCAAAGAAAACCAGTTATATACTCTACAAAAATGGGTGACGTTTGTTGCGCAAATGGAATGCACAAATGGGTTTCATATGTTGCACAAATAAAATGCACAAATGGGTGATATATGTTGCACAAATGGAATGGTACAATACAACACATAGGTGAAAATGGTATGATATAGTAGATGTCAAAATTGGATGATTGACACTATTAGGTTGATCTACATACCTTCCTTCTAGAGGCGTTTTCTTTGAAAAATTAGTAACCTTCAATCAACCTTCAATTAAAGTGCATAAAAGACAAAAGACAAATGAACAAATTATCAATCCAGATCCCACTAAAGCCTGGGGAGATTAGTGGTGAGAGGACTGGGACTAGTTAGACACATTATTGCAAAGAGGTTATTAGAATTAGGGAGGGTCATTTGCTCTCTTGTTGTTTATATGTGGGCTAAACTCGGACCGGTCTGACACAATACTATTGAGAGTTTTATTAGTTTGGAAAGTGAGGATTATTTGAAGTTTTACTATTGAGTTCCCTCATGAGGTAGGAGGTCCTAAAATGGAGCAAGTTCCAAAACCAATCAAGCTTTAGAGGTACATTTTGCAATCTCCAATGTACAAGCAATCTACATTTGAGGAGGTGGTCGGTTTTAGAGCCCACCAAAATGCACATTTTTGGAACTTCAAAAATTTATAACCAATTCCACAAAGCTCCAAAAAATATGAAACAACTTGGGTTACATGCCAATTCCACTTGTCTTTCAAGGGAAATTTACTAAAAATTATTTCAAGCAAATTCACCTTACCTTGCCAAAATTCAGCTTCAACCCTTAGATGGGCGCTTTATGGACTTCCTACCTTAGGGGCAAGGTTTTTTTGTAGGCAATTAAATGCCCAATTTCTTCAAAAAAAAATGTCCAACTTCAAGCCTATAGAAAAAAAAGAGGATAAATGAGTGAAAAAATGCCAAATAGAAATCATGGCCCTATACACTAATGCCACAATGCTTCCTAAACCTCATTTCATTTGTCATAGAAAGCCAATACATACAAAAATTGCATACAAAAATTACATATTCAAAATTACATACTCAAAATTGGCCTCTTTCAATTAAAGCCCTAGAAGTGATGGAGCCACAGAACTTAAAAGCTCTCAAAAGGAAGGCCACCTAACCATTTGTCCGAAAACCAAAAAATAAACACTGCTCAGGGGTCGAGCTTCCGTCAGGAGTAAATCAGAAACGCTCTTGCAACTTACTATGAGCTTCAGTTAGTTACCAATTTGAACCGGCATCCACATTCATTCATTCATTCATTCAATCTCCTTTTCTAGCGCTTCATGAACAGCACCAGCGGGAGGGACTTCCGAACACAAAGACAGACCATTGAAACAACTGTTCAGGCACCACTCAAGTGGGACTGATTCGATGTGATCCACTGTGTCAGAAACAGAGGTCAGTCAGTACCTGACCTTGCGCTTACTGTAACTTAGGTTCAATGTGAGATTGTGCGAGAGACGCAGAGACTGACAAACGCTACAATTGGCTATCCAAAACAAACATGCACATAAGGTAAGAAA
>VACF01000604.1:0-17667 GCA_006891605.1 Pleurozium schreberi
TATCAATCCTGCATTTTGGCTACATTTGGAGCAAATTCATTAGCCTGCCAAAGGCACCTGGGTTTGCAGTGGTCAACGAACATGCAGTGAGAACACACCTACATACACCAAGGTCTTGACACTTTCGCACCAAATTGGATGACAAAACGGCAAATCCCCACCGAAGTCTCTTAACTACCAACAGTAGTGCTAAAATAGTGCATGGAGCAATATTCAAGATGTCGAGGAGAGCATCACTCAGGATACCGGTATGGAAGCTTTGCCGAGACTTTATAACAGCAATCAAAAACAGATATGTAGCATGGTAAGCATATGTGCAGGGGTGACTAAAATTTGAATGAAACCTAAGCAAACTTGAAAAAAGTGGTGTACCAGTAATCAATTATATAATCATCTGGTACCTCTCCTGGTTTTCACATTCTTCTCTGCAGCTTTACTGCTTGATGTTTTATCCTTCTCGTGGGATTTGCTACTCTTAAATCTAAGGCCGTTTTCCCATTCGTCTTTGACACGTTGGTACAAAGCCATTGCCGCCCTTGCATCCTCAACCTGTTTTCAAACCAAATGGTCACCTTGCAATCACTGCAACACTMGTAAAGCCTTACACGAATCTCACAAATGACATGATATTATTAAGACAGCATATCTGAAATTCAAAACCAGACCACTGACAAGAGACTTTACCAACTTCAACAAACCAGAAGAACCTACTCAGATATCTATGAGCAACTAGGTGGATGAGACCGTGGTGACATACCGAGTTATGTTCTCCTTCCTGAATTTGGCAGCCAAGGTGTAAAGATGCCAAATGTCGAAGAGATCTAGGTCTTCCATTACTACACAGCACATTAAAAATCAATATGATAAAATTTCAAAAGTCTTTCAAGAGTTTTTGTGAAGGGGTCTTTTGACGATGAAATGGAAGAAGACGACAGAGAAACACGAAGAATCCTTGCGAAGTTAACTAGCTCACTTGCAATAGGGAGCATAACTATGAGTGTCCCGTATGGACTTCTTCGGATGAGTCAACATCAAAACCTGGCACAACAAAGCCAGGCATCCTTGTTTAGAATATATAGTGGCTCCAGTCAAGGTGACTGACATATAGCGCACACATCATATTGATTAACAAATGCTCTCGGAACTTTTCCCGGACCTTTAAATCGTTGTGAAGTGCATGTCCAACTAGGATGCGCCCTTTGAGGAGTTCGATAACTTCTTTTTGCACTGTGTACAAATCCTCCGCTGCAAAATCCAAAATYACAGAAGCGTCAAACTCAAATGACAACTCTGAGCCGGATAATTACCTGAACTTTAGAGTAAAGGGATCGGATGGGACTGGGTTTCGCCATATTTCCATAAACACTGGACAGAAAGAGCAGGTAGCCTGCTTCAGAAATAGTGTAAATCACGTGCTTACAGAGAGAAATATAAAATGCATGAAAATCTTATAGAAAAGGATTGAACAATTCGCAAGATACAAAAGCTAAGGATTAGTACCTTTGCGTAGGTCCCGGGAACGAACTCCACTGACAGCAGTTCGAAAATCCCTAACGTATTCTTGAGGTCTGACATGCTTATCATACACTAGATTGCCCCACTGGTTCACCTGCACGTTTGCAAACAGACAAGATTTTCAACTCCAAATTTCAAAGCCATTAAGTCCTACTCAGGATCCCAATGTCAAGCAAACATACGCATTGCAAATCTCGTACTGAAACACAGCAACAGAGTCCTACGGTCACAAGTTCTCATATCTCTAAGGAAAAATACTTCAACCAATTCACTGGCTGAGTCTCATTATGTACCAATGAAACCCGCGCTAGAGCATTTCTCTTGCCTTCGTAACCAACTCCAACCATTTCGCAATCCAGAGCCAAGGCTCGTGTTAAACTGATCCACCCATAASCCCCCTTCGTCAGTTTCATATTCATCAAYTCAGTACAAGAATTCCAAAACATYAAACAAAGACTASWCACACTTKAAGGACCAAGGAATTAGGGTTTGAAAAATGACCAACTCAACAAAGCACATGGTGAAAAGCACCATTCCATTGAGGCCACAATTCACATCACTAGAATCGATGAGGAAAACTACATGTGTATGTAATTCAACAAATACARAAGATTGGGTGAAAGGTAATCTCATAAACCCTAMTCGAAACTAGAAAAAAATTCACGTGTTCCATAGGGTTACGAACCACATCTGAAGGAGCTCTTAAAAGCCTGTACCTCATATCATCGCTCGTTGGAATTAGTTTCGATGACGAGACAMCGTCTCCCGCTGTAGCACTTACATCAATCGCCGTCTCTGTTTCCCTCATCTTTTTCCTAGAAGAAGATCCAATGCTTTTCCCTAAMGTCTGACCAATTGAAATAGGAAAAAAGATAAGCAACTTGAATTTAATGTCTGCACTGCAATTGCTATCTGAGAGAATCCATTGAATTGCGGCATTTGTAGCTTGTGAATAGAATCCTGTTYCAACGGATGCGGCACTGATTATTCACTATTATYTAGGAAAAACTAACGGCATGAGTTCCATAGCAACTGTTCAAGAAGGGCCGGGCACACCTACGGCTTGCAGCTGCATCCAATTGCTGCTCGCAGCTTTGGGAGGAGCTTGGCGCTTCTTCTTTCCKTCAGACAGCGATAGCTCCRWYGGAGACTCGRCGTGCTTACGCTTCTTCGCCATGGCGATAGTTGAGATTGTTCAGTGGTGAAATCCACAAGAGAAAGATTGCAAAACGAACAGCAGAGTTCTRGAGGTTTGGATCCAGTTCTAAATCCTAAACCCTAAGCTTAAAAACCCTTGAACCCTAACTGCAATTATTGGGAGTTTACTACCTACTCACCAGAGTCGCAATATGTAAACGATTCAGGGGGGAGACATTCTGCGTTACAGTCCGTTGCAGGGTCACGAACTTATCGTTAACCCTCGGTTCGCAGAACGTGTCCATTTTGTCTGCACAAATCGTCGGTAAGATACTGGAATAAATAGTGCAAGAAGCATTCAATAAAGTGATAAAAAAAACTGCAGACGGAGGGGCTGACAGTACAGTACTGTAACAAGTGGTCCCCAGAGCTGTAGGCTGTGCTATTCTGAGGGCCTCCTTACATGTGGAGTCGGGCCGGTGGACTCCCTCCGATTCATCGGTAAGATCGGTACTCCACATTAGCCACACTCCCATCTTACCGATGAATCGGTGGGAGTCCACCGGCCCGACTCCACATGTAAGGAGGCCCTGAGTTAAGTTACTGGAGATTTTCTGTAGAGAATGTTGTTCCGCTTGGTGTCCGTCACAGCAACAGTGCAATAGCTACAGTACAGTCTTTTCAAAAATAGAGTGGCTGTCCAGCATAGAGAATAAAGGCCTCCTGCCATGTGAGTGGGGTCGGTGCAAGTTTCCCAGGGAAGCTACAGTGTCAAACAAGAAATTGTCCTGCTATGTGGACTTGGCAGGACGTTAAATCCTCCATTCAAAGTGGGCCCAGCAAGCTGGAATTACCCTGGGTAAAAACGCTGGAATTTTTTATTTTTCACAAAAATTGTTTTTAGCAAATTCTGAACTCATATTTGCAATCAGAGACCCCAAATTACCGAGGAGAGGTCTACATTATACCCTAGACACGGCTCAAAATAGGGGGCTTTTTTTCACTTTTACCTCCGGGGAATCCTTGTGGGCCCACTTCGAATGGAGGATTTAACGTCCTGCGTGGACTTGGTGGGTTGGGAGAGATTGAGTAAAAAAAATGTCACACGTAGTGATTCCCTTCTAGTTGACCAATCTCCACCAATCTCCACCAATGGGCTTGTCCATTGATATTGGTGAAGCTTGCAACCCTACTTCACCAAGGCCGGCAAGACAATCTATGGTCACTTCTTGTCTTCTAGTACTTTTTTCCACCGGACCGATGTACATCAGGGCTTTTAAATTTGGCACCTAGGTGCCATTTTGCACTCAAATTTTATTGTTGGCGACCCCCCTATAGAAATTTCTGAGAATTAATTTTAGAATTTCGCCTCAATGGCACCTTGATTGATAACTGGGCAGCCATAGTGGCACCAACAGAGGGAGGTATAAGGGGGTCGCTTGCCATATATATCCGGCGGGGGCGGCTACAAAAATGAGGGTTTAGCCTAGAAACCCTACACTACTAGAAAAACGGCGTCCAAGTCAACAAAAAAAAGACAGAAAAGTGTTGATTTTGTTTGTTGATTTGGTCATGTTGACTCGGACGTTACTTGACAAAATGCTGTTCATTTGGCTGTTCATTTGGTCATTATCTCACACAAGATTGTTATTTTGGTTGTTAATTTGGCCATTACCTCACAAAATGTTTTTTTTTTTTTTGTTAACTTGGCCATTACTGTACAGAATGTTGTTCTTTTTTTTGTTCATTKGGCTCTTTCCCGACAAGAGATTGTTATTTTGTTTGTTGATTTGGCAGTTATCCAAGAAGAGGTTTAGATTTAGTTTGCTGCTTTGGCACTCTTACAATGGGCATTATSTGTTAGAGGCTCTGKTTCAAGCAATTACACTATTAAACATTCCCACAGTATGAAAAAAACTCTACACAGAACTCCATGATGTGAATGGCAATGACATTAATTAAATTGTGAAATTCTTCCCAGTTGTGAAGGTATCTCACAACCTACTACATTCACTTCAAAATATGAAGAAGACATGAAATCACTATYACATAGATATTGAAACATATTCATACTGTCGTTTCCTAAAGCACATAATTCCCACTAATTTCAATTTCATATCCAACAACGGGCCACTATGTTCGCGTGTCAAATTCCGAGCTACCTGCCAATACAGCTTCAGCATGCGCATTTCAAACTTTTAATCTACGTAGCTCTTCTTGATTATTGGATGCTTTTGCTTGATCGACAACTTGCATTGCAGAACATAATGAACTTAGGTCAGTTCGTATTCAATACTTAGTCATACACAGCCATGCATAAACTCAACAATATCTTCCTTGCAAGACACTAAACTGTGCCCATGAAATGGGACTCGCACTATAATGTTTGAAGGTAAAAATTAAAAAAAAAACTATACTGATGCGTCACTAGGATATGTTTACAACTTCCCCTACCTAATTTGGGGTCTTTGATTGCAAATGTGAATTCAAAAATTACAAAAATAAAGTGGTGCCAATTAAAACTAAAAAAATCCTGTATTCTTTTCTGTAGTAGATCTAGCTTGCAAAGCCCATTTCATGGGCACCATTTATTGCTTTGCATCTTCCTCAGTCTCTGTTACTTCTCTGCTGTATTGTGTGTTAAATTTTTTTGTACCTCCAAATAATTGTTGTTATAGACATTGAATTTCATCGATGACATAATGTTTTCCACTTTCAGCCGTTTCAGGTTACTACACACCGACATGACACTAATACTTCCATAAATTCATCTTGTACCTTACTTAGAGACTACCATGATAACGCACTTACAAACAAACTGTGCATGAGGATTCATACTTTCCTAACAACTATATCAAGTTCCACATACCTGTAAACTGTAAATCATCATCTTCATATGTCCCTGCACAGAATTTCGGTCTACGATGATTAAACCCCCGCCTTCCAATTTCTCCATAACTATTATTTGTTATTTTTTAGCAACTGCTCTCTACTGAACTGAACATCGAGGGGTGGAATGAACTAATTCATCTACCCAAGCAATAACAATTTAGTGTGTGCACTCACTAATATAGTGGGTGCCCTGTTCCACTACCAAGTGCCACTGACTTTGCACTACACAATATGTGCAGAACATAACCATTTACATCAGTAAATATTTCTCAGTCTTGCCACCTTCAAACACATAAAAAAAATTGCCAAGCAAAGATGGTTCCATTCCTTTTAGATGTTGCACACAGTTTGTACGACTTACAGTAGTTCATTCATTACTTGCAATGGAAAGCAGTTTCTTTAATTTATCATTGCATTCCCTCCAAATACTGCATTCACGTAAGCATACAATGAACATTTACCACCAACTTGGAAGGCTTTGGAGAGGAACATAACATAGATAATGCATTCTGAAAAGYTCAACATAGAAGCCGATGAGCACATGCATTCCCTGGTTAAAACATTTATAACAAAATCAGATTTTGTCTTTACTTTGCACATCCCAATTTACATTACATCCAGCTACTGCTGAACAACATACCACGTCGCAGCATACATCATGTCAATTAATTCTTGCCGTCACCCACCTTCTGTAAAACTAGACAAAACAAATTTGATCAACACGTCCATGTCATTAAAGGAATGAGGTTCTAGAACGCTCAAGCATGCCACTTCTCAATGCAAATTTTGTTGTCATCAGGATTCGCTGAAAGGCACCCTCACCAGGCGACATACAATGTAAAACATGCCTGCATTGAACCCCTTCCGTCGCTTAGCCGAGCCGAGTCCTTTGCGTTGATGTCCCCGCTTCCAACTTCCTCTGCCAAACAAGATGCGGGAATAAATGACAGACGACCATTTCAAACATAGTGCTTGTCATTTTTTTCTTTCCCACATAAAATACAGGACTTCATCATTGACCTCTCATATAGCACTTTCTCTTCACCTGATGTTCTTTTGTTATCAAAAATTCATAATTGTCAATCTAGATACGTACTTCAAAGTCTGATGGCCTTGCTCTTCCAGAGTATGTATGCTTCCCATTATTTCCTCTTAGGCCTTGTAGTTCTGCTTCCAGACTTGCAATGTAATCATCTTTAGATAATTTTTTCGTCTCCTTCTGAACTACTTTTGCTTTTTCCTTTGCACCGCCAGATGTAACGATGTCTTCATCATTAGAAGGCATTCAAACCTGTAAGTCCCTTCTCTACAGAAACAAAACACATTCCAATACAGTTACCACTGCAGAAGTCAGTGTACAACATGCAAATGAATCAACCGAACGCACCTTTCAGTCTTTTTTTTAGGTACATAGCCTACAAAAACTGAGAACATGTCAGTTCTGGAAACGCTGTCCATACCACCCAACAAATCCGTACGCATCTGACACTTTCTTGGATGAATAATGTACGGCACCCTAAAGACTTGTATAAGTACAAAAATATATGTTACCTGACCTCTAAACCCCCAACATAAGAAAGAATCATTTTTTAAATATAAAACATGGAAATCATATAATTATTGWTTTTATAAAACTTACATGATTARGARGTGTTTCCAATGACTTAGGACTGCCATACTYGTCTTCTTCACTACTGTATGCTTTTGAATGAAGTATTCCCAAACTGTTACGGCCGTCCTCGTCYTGCAACACCTCATCAGGTAATCCTCTTCCCGCATTGTCAATAATTTCCATTCTTCTCTGTGTCTGTTTTCCAAAACCTTTATCATGCTCCATTTCTTCTCGCACGTCCTCTGGATCTGGTGACCTTCCATAAACATCCTTCAATCTACGTCTWATTCCGTCAATACCTAGTGAGCCGGTTCTGCCAACTGTTCTCCTGCAAGCATTTGCGTAACGTCCATGCTCCGTTCTGTCCGCCCTTTGCTTACTTGTTGCCAATTTCTCAAGTTGCTTCCAAACCTTCCAGTCTACATGGGTGGGTTGATCCCCGTCTCTTTTAATCAAGGCTATCAATTCTGTCCTCTTCYTTGTCACTGCCTTCCCCAGAAGAGCTCTCAAGAAGTCCTCGTTGAGCTCCGCAGAGTACTCAAATTTATCATTCAGACRACTTCTCAGTATGCACATGTCTTCATGAGTTTGCTTCCTAATGTGGGTGCACGAAGGATCKAGTCCTTTAGCTAACTTGTTCACTTCTGCTACCCATGCTGGTTTTCCAGGTCCGTAAGGTATTCCTTCAGTATTTACAGTTARGTAAAACGGCTTCTTCCCTTCATCTTGCCTCTTTACAGTCTCARCTTCCAGAACTGCTTGTTTGTATCGCCTGGTTCTTCTGTCCATTGCTGGAGAAGGTACAATAGCCCTTTCTTCTGTCATAGTCACCAACCTCTTCTCACTATTTGTTATCCCTCCGCCTTGCGATAATCGTCGCAATGACTTGGTAGGGGATCTTGATTATGAAAAAATCCGACTTCTATTGCGTTGGTTATTGCCCCGATACGGAGAAACTGACTTCTTGTCGCCACGAAGGGAGTTATCATATGATGAGTCCTGTCTGCGGGGACTGCGGCCATGCATACGGTCAATGACATTCCCCCTCCTCTGATTCCGAAAATCTGTTACTCCTACGAAATTCATGCCAAAAACACAGCACGGCATCAATTCTACACAAGATCAGACAGAAACAATGTTCTGCTTGTGCAATATATGCATACTTGCATACCTCAGTCATTGTGTGCGAAATTCTGTTAGGGTCTCATCAAGCCCAACACTTCACTTTAGATTACAGTAGCATCACCGCATTCATTTTGAAGGTCTACAAGCTTCAGAAGACCCGTCCATGTGCCAGAAATGACATTGTTCTTGCAATTTGTACTTTTAGCTTTATATTCTCTGATTCCAACTACAATCTCATCAACAACGTCAGTTCATACCAACCGTTCAAATGTTCTGTTACAATATAGTACCTTTGTTATAACTTCCATGATCCAAATCCTTTTTTAGCACACTGAAGTAATTCTCCCAAACATGACAAACTATCAAAAATTATAAAGACGGTTACACATACCTCCATCATTCCACTCATGAGCTGATTCTCCATGAACACTGTCCCGTCTTTTTCTAACATTTCTTTGGTCATGTACTTCTTCGTATCATACAGGACTCTTGGAACGACTCCGAACTCCTTTCCAAGGGCGTTCATATGGAGATCTCCGAATCGGTGAAACCTCCGTCCGGTTTGTAGTTGATTGATGTCTAAGTGGTGGAGATTTACCTCGTCCAGTTTCTTCCCTTTCAAATTCCTAGAACGATATGTATAATTAGCCACTTCATTCCACTGCAATATTAGTTATCTTACTACTACGGAATCCAAACACTGTTTTTCTAACATTGCCTGAGCGGAAGCCTATTCCTCATCACACAATGTGATACATACAATGCTTGTACATATGTGTACCATGGTGGTGCAAAATAAAAAAGAACTGAAGTGAATAATTAAACGTATAAATATAAGAATAATTATCAAAACATAAATTTTGAAAATTTAGACATACCATACCTTCACACATGAAGGTTTCCTAATAAAAGCTTATTTTCCAACGGATTAAGAATTCTTTGTAGAAATGTATGGCATATTATTTTTCTCCAAAAACTTCCACCTAGCTACTACATTCCGTTACTTCGACATATTGTTGAAAAGCATAATGTCCATCATATCATTGAACATAAAACGCCATCAAAGGTACCCAATTACTTGTTACCCTGAAACATAAATTCGGTATAGGGAAACATATTTTTTCTTTATCAGAAGTAGTCATCCGTTGTTCTTTCATTCTTGAAGGCATTAAAACTGAAATTAGTAGTTTACTTCCATAAAAGAGTATTTCACACACATACGTCAAATGAATGAATTTTTTTTAAGGAAATCAAATTGTACAAGAAATTCTTACATTSTGGCTGTAGTACATGACTGGTGATGGACTTCGCGAAATCCTGCCCGCATGCTTCACTGGATCCTCCAAAAAGAAGCCTTCAACATCTTTGTCAATGCAAATGCCTTTCTGGACTTTGTCATTCAATTTCTTATCGTCCAATGCCTTCTGAGTACTCTGAGATGGCATTTCACGATGGATATTTCTTTGCGTCCGCTCCTCAACGACTGCATCCAGAATGACTCTCTTACCTACGTCCTGACATTCTTCTGGACTTTTCTTTATACCTTCCTTTGCTGCCTTCCTAGGCCCTGGAAAATTTTAAATCAACTTTAAGTCTAGTACATTATTTGGTTTTACAGAATAAAAAACTTATGCATTGCAAAGGCAAGTTGATTCCATGATACACATTCAATATAACTGCACTATACACAGAAGAACTCACGTACCAAATATTACAAATTAATATTTATTGAAGATGATATGCTGCTCAATTATATGCTAAGATTGCATTCATAAACTGAGAGAAAATGTCCAGTGTGGTGGTCTTTCACCTGTGGGCAACCTTTCTGCTGAAGTCTTTGTGGACCGTTCCTGCGAAGTACAAAGCAAGTTCGGCATTACAGTTTTCGCAATTGCCTCCTCTGGGGCAGAATTTTGAGTATTCGGCCACATTTCACTCGCTGGCGTGTTCCGTACAGTTCTTAATACTCGTCCACATTTCAGCGCGTCCGCTTCTCTCTTCAAGCGAAGTTCTTCCGCATTAGGTACAACATTCTTCACACTTCCGAACACAACGTCAACGACCGCTGCTAACAAAGTTTTTCCTTTCTTTTTAGACTTCATGGAAGCGCCTTTTTTGGTGACATTTTTCTTTCGCTCACCTGTCGAACCGGATACATCTAGGACTTCCTTCTCTTCATATCTTTTTTTGGCAGATGCTGCTTCTTTATTTCCTCTCTTTTGAACAATATATTCAGGTGCAGCCTTTTCCTTCTCCGTGACAAGTTCAGGGACGTCTACATCCTTGTCGGAGGTCCTCATCGTCAGTTCTTCAGCYTGCAACAATGTACATGGRTCATTGGAAAGTAATATTCYGTTTYAGTATACTTAATGATTTCGTTTTGGATGCATTAAGCATTCCAGAAAACCGTTTCATACGGGTACTAATTGATGTCCAATTCAAGGAGCAACTCGCTCGGCCTTACAGTTGTTGTTTAGACTYTCACCGTCTCATCTGAAGTTCGGAAAACATTACGTCACAATGATAGTACAACAAAAAATTCGTACACGAAGAAACCTTGTCATCGTTGTGACCATAATGAACAGCTTCAGAACACAGACCCTAARTTCAACGCGTCACTTACTTGCTCACGGTGAAGCTCCTGGATATTATCTGCTCTCAGTGCTCTTCTTCTCTGCGTTCTCCGAATAGGAATGTCTGAATCAGAGTTTGACGACATGTTGTTCAACCTGCTGTTGGTGAAGTCCTTCTCTGTTTTTTCTTTCTCTGCAAAGCACTGCAAATTGGTAGGCTTCGAGCAGCTTTCAACTTTGCTACTATGGAAATCAGGGTCTGCGCAGTCTACGGTATCCTTGCTGGATGTTCTTGTGTCCTCAAAGAACCTCAGTGGTAGATTCGCTCAGGGTTCATCCTGCTTACTCTTTCCCAAAAATTCCTTACATCGACAAACATCGTCTTCTAACTTGCTAGAGAGTATAAACATCGTCTGCAATAGTGTTGTGCCGAACTCCTCCTGTGCACTTGCCAGAAGAGATCGTTCGTTTGTTGGCTCAATGCGGCCTTTTTTTTTACTTTTTCCAACTGAAATATCCTCTGCATCTTCATCGGACCCACTCTCAGGCGGTGGAGACGGAGTCCTCACTCTTCCGGTTCTGCAAAATAGCTCCGCGTCTTCTATAGCTTTTTTATTCAGTTGTTTGTACCTATATTGTCACACGCGGTGAAATTTTAGATTTACGAAACAGTTTAAATCTTGACAAACTAGCTACATTTACTATTCACGCTTCCAGCTAACCATGCTACACGTGAAAGTAAATTACCACACGAAAATGAAGTCCAGCGACAATGGCAACGCAAATGAAGGAAAGCAGCARAATCAAACTCCGCAATGAAGAAAGCAGGAGGCCGCTCCTAGAAAACCCTACAAAAATAGCAATCCCAAAACAGCAACGTGTAGATTGATGAACGACATTCATCCGAGAAGKAAATATTAGGGTTCCCTGTGGTTAAGGCACAGAGCTTGAGGAAGAAAAAGTTGCGCATGATTTCAGAACTGTATGCACARGAACCCACTTGAAATGGACAAACGGACGTGGCACGTCTCATCTACGATTCTGCAAAGCCAAATGACTGGTACGCCTTGCACCTTCCTATTGAAGTTCTAGCCTATAGTTTTCTTCTGAGAGAGTTCCATACTTTCTATAAAAACGAACTGCGATATGTTAGGAGTTGGTAAACTTCTGCTACCATTTTCAGTAGGGCGCCGCATACTAGGAATGCGAAGAACTCGCACAACTCAGATTAAGAAAACCTATTTTCTGGAAAGTAGGAATGCAAACTTTATTGCGAAGTTGTCAGACTTCCTTCTTTAGCACGTTCTGCCGGCTGCAAAAGACAAGTGCACCTGCGAAATGCAAGGGAAAGCAATCGGCATGGACGGCATGACTAAGAAAGAGGTAAAAATGTTTCCTTCTCCAGCATTGTAACCTCCTGTGCACCAACATTTCAGCTTTGCTTCGTAAATGAGGAACGTCTGGAGCTTGACATGAACGCCCGATGTGTGCAACAAGTTCTGTACTCTAACTTCACTCTACACACAGTCCATCGTACATGAATCGATCTCTGACTCTCTRAGCTACCTTTCAGCTGTTTCCGCTCATGGCTCCAAATTGATAAACCGTAAATTCAGAAATTGACAGTTCAAGTTCACTGTAGTTGACAACACTCACACAGAATTTTCATGGTGGAGAACCTCCTGCAAGTGTAAATGGTTTCCCAAAATTGTTTGCAAGCGCCTAACTTCATACTCTGTAGGAATTGGCATTTCTTYTGCTAAAGTGAAGTTGGGTTGATTTGTACAGGTACAAAATCAGAGGACGAAGGTTGCGGAAGACAGTGCTGTTCGTCGGCAATGAAGTAAACCTCTGTTGTTCCTGATCAATGCGTTAAGAAGAGTTTGACAGGAAAGCGTCAAGTGGAGGGCTGTATAAGTGCAGGTCTGAGACTAACAAATGAATCCAGCTTTTGAGGTAAAGATGGCTTAAAAGATGTTGATTTCTTTACTGTTGTGCGCAATCAATGAACGTGTGTCATCATAGTTCAGTATTCAAAGAAGTGATTGCTCAAGATTGTTTCCGTAATTGCAGTTTGAGTGGATGTTGACAGTCCACTCCAATTCCAATAAATTACCAACAAAACGTTAACTTACGGAACTTCCGTCTAAACTTCTTGTTTGTCGAGGAGGACTTATTCTATTTGAAATATAGCGGAAGTAATGCTGGTGAGGTGTTTCTAAAAAGGCCACAGTACAGAGTCCCAACTTCCGTAATCACTTCCCGTAACTGTTCTTTCCTCTAAAAATTAGAGGCTCGCATGTGCGCAATCTGATTTTGTGGTTGGCGTTCATTCCTGCACAAATTATGTCGTATTCCATAAAAATTTCAACCTTCATTGAACAGTAAGAAATGTAGAAAGTAGTCTGACCACAAGGTCTCTTTGTGAACAAATTAAATGCTAAAATGCTCAACCTCCATCTCATAGGACGTTCTCCTACTAGAACATGGCACATGCTATTTTTCAGGGCTTTCAGTTTCCATTTTGTTTGATCACTGCGGAATAGTGTAGAGTAATTATTGACGTGACCCATTGGAAGATGGATTTATTTAGTGCATAATTAGAAGATGTGGTATACTAAGATATCCAGTACATTTTGCTTGATTTTCCAAGATATTCATCGTCTGGACTCTGCAGCTGATTGACGTTTTCCGTCCTATCCAACATAGAAAAAAGTAACTGTAATTGTTGCTGGGCAATATTAGTTTGTTCAATCCCCAAGAAACCATTGATGTGGATTTTCAATTCTGTAACGCAAGTACTATAATGTTGTAGGAACATGTAATGAAGTACATTATGAAATTGGAAGTCAGATGTTCTACTGTTTTCCCATTTATTTTGTCGACATTATAAGAGACAGTTCTTTTGGGAGGGTGATGCTGGTAACTTCAATAAATAGTTTTGTTGACGTTGAGAAGGCTCTTGTGTTGATGTGAAGTGATATTTCGAGTTTGTTCTATGGATTTCCGGCACTTGGAAGAATTGTAAGTTGGGGCCCACTCRGTGATGCTCAGAGTGTGGAAGTCAGGAAACACTTCATTCATTTTCAGCTTCCTTRAAAATAGGTTGTTCAATTTCCGCTCCATGCAATTTCTAATGTGGTCATTGTTCAACAGGAAGTGAACAAGGACGTACGTACGTGTTCCAAGTCAAGTCAAGCTTAGTTTTCATCAACGGAACAGTAATCGGAAAAGCGGAAAATTCCTCTCATAAAATTACAGGGGTTCCGCATCTCCGAAGGTGCGCTTCTTTTCCAATTAATTGCTTAGAGTTTATTTCACATTTTCCAATTAGTCGCTCGGGGTTTATTTCACATAATCGGAAAAGCGGAAAATTCCTCTCATAAAATTACAGGGGTTCCGCATCTCCGAAGGTGCGCTTCTTTTCCAATTAATTGCTTAGAGTTTATTTCACATTTTCCAATTAATCGCTTGGGGTTTATTTCACATGTCAATGACGGATGTATGAGGAGTTTGTTTGTTAAGACAATTGCATTTCTAGAATATATAGGCTATGCAGTTCTATTCATCCRAGTGAATGCAGTCTACAATCTCCACTAGAATTTTGAGGTAAATGAATTCTTGCATTAAAAAATGCGTAGAGAGTTGCTTGTTTTTTTTTTGCAACCGCAGTTTCTAAGTTTCACCTATTCATGATTCAAATACAATACTAAAACAAAGGAGGTTCTGTACAGCTATTTGGGAGGATCTTCTATAAATTATAATCTGTAAATTATAATCCATATGTGAGTATTTATTATAATCAAAGTTGTGGCGTTTGTATGTCTCAAAAAATCTTAAATGGACTTGCATGTTACTGATGTTAGTGGGCATCATGAAAAAAGAGTGTGATAACTTATTTCTTTGTGTTTGGTCATTTTTAGAGATATTGGTTGCACACGTTTACAAAGACTATTAGGTGGGAAGGCCGAGCGCTTGTACAATTCACAAGGTATGTGTGAACATTCCCTTTCCGACTAGCATTAYAGAACGTATTGAAATTCCCTTTCCGACTACRATTACAGAACGTACTAAAAGAGTAAAACAATACTTKAACATGGTTGATAAGTAATGAAGTATCRGRAAATTAGATGAAAGAAAGTAATGGGTCTACCACCATTTTAGCGTGGTATAAACTTCCATGGATGAGCTTTAATTCAAGAGGTTTCAAGAAGGTAATATTTCTKACTTAATGGCATTTTTTTACASTCTTTGGTATGTTYTGTAGGTYTTCTGTTACAGTAAGTAGAATTGAAATGGGTCATTTTTTGCAGTAGCTAGTTCTTTGAATAATACGTTAACAGTGGTAGGGAGTAGGAGTGTTGAATTCCTCATGGTGGAAACCGTGTCATGAACAAGAGGAAGAATATCGAACTGAATCCGGTCACTGTTGTTTGTTGCATAGACGAACCACCGCCTATGTTAATTTCTGATTGCGTCGCAAATACAGTAAAGTTATAATTATAGCTAATGTTGTATGGAAGCAGAGGGACCACTGTTACTGTGAAGATTAAAGAATTTATGAATTAGGTTATACATCAATTTAAATGCTTTCAATATGAGTCAGATTCATGTTAAGTGGAGGTCATATGAAGAAGGAGAGGAGTGTGATGTTAGGGAAACCTTTGATGTAGAAGTACGTGGAAATTTCAATTTTTGAAAGTACTATTTCATAAATTTTATGTTGAAAACCCCCTATAATTGAATTAATATTTTAATAATTCAATATCCATTTCGAATGTGAGTAGCATACTTTGATGAACTGGCATGTGTAGAACTTTGGCATACATTACAATGATTGTCCAACCCTATTCTCTCTGCTGTTAACATTGTAAGTTTATCTTGAACCTTGTTCACTTCTATTTTGATTTGCACAGGATGCGTCGAAGGCTACGTGCCGCTTATCACATTGAACGTTCGATAGCTAATAGATTGGGATTAGCGGAATACCCGTGTGCCTGCAATCGATGTAGAGGCAGTTGTGTCAAAAAAATTGAAACTGTGGCAAGGCACCACATGAAGCATGGAAGAGATCCTTACTTGGTTTTTCCTGTGATGGTGAGTTTTTGGAAGTTGTTGACATGTGCCTTACTTGTTACTTTCGGTGATTTAGATTTACAAGTTCTTAACAATCATTTTTGGAGAAGCTGTTAATGAAATTGTTGCACCAATTTACTAGCCATGCATGTGAAGTTCTCAGGTAGGATAGGATTCACTTGTAATTTCTAAATAAATGTTCTTTGTCAAGATCTTACTAGTAGAAGAATTGTTGTTTTCAAATGTGTAAAGACGACAACTGGTTATTTACAGCACTTTGGTTGCTTGCTATGTGCACCTGCAGACAGTTGACGGTAGAAACGTGCGAGGCCCTGCTCAACGCCCAGATGCTGAAGAAGAGAATTACCGTGACCTTGAAGCGGATGAAAGGGATGGTGACACTTAGTGGAAGAACTATTTTTGTGTGGGCCCGTTCATACGAGGTGGATGTACCCTTATGAACGATACTTCAAGACATTGAAGGGATATGTGAGGAACTTGGCTAAGCCGGAAGGAAGCATTGCACAAGGTTATCAAACTGACCAAGCTTTGGGATTTGTCACAGAGTACATGTCTGAATATAACATCACATCTCGGAGAGTATGGGACGATAAAGAAGAACCTGCAATGGTGGATGAGATTTTGGAGGGGCAGGGCAAGCGGAAGTTGCTACTGGAAGCTGACAGAAATTCAATGCATGATTTTGTACTAGACAACGCATCCCACATCGAACCATATCGCATGTGAGTTTGCAYTGCCTTCAATGTTTGAGTAAATTTGTCTAAAGATTGTAAAGAAAGAATTGGTTTGTACATTTGAGTAGTGGGATAGATGTCAGGGAAAGGGTGAACTGCAATCACTGGAACATGAACCACGCTATAGGAGAGTTAAAATTTCTTTTTAATGTACAAGGTCCACAAAGATAATACTGCCTTAGATTTTCAATAAGTCACAAAGAATATAGCAGAAATTGAATATRATTTGTTTATATTGTTAGCATGCAAGTTTATTGTATCAGTTAAGGRAATTAAGCAATTGTTAATTACAAGACAAGAAATGAAGCGATTTATTTCAAATTAGAGGATGGTAAGGAGGTTACAATTGGAAGATTTTTTTAGCATTGAATATATGAAAAGGGGCTACCATTTGCGAGGAACAGACATAAAAAATCTAGAGGTCAATTATGTGGGTGTGGATTGAAGTCTAGTCATTTAGGTCTTGAACAATGCTGGATGTTTTTTTCTTCTCATTGATGCAATCAAGTGATTTGCATGAGGAGATAGGTGGGTGGATTTTTCAATTGAATGAGTTCGTTAAATCAAGTAGGTTCACTTCACTTGAAGAAGGTTCAAAGGTATTGTAAATGATAATTAAAAAAAAAAAAAAAAAACTATGAATACTTGCAGTTGTAAATGTGTAGTATTTTGACATGCAAATGACCAAGGAGTAGTTAAAATTGGGTGAAAGTTTAGGAAGTGAGTGTGAAAATGTGTGGTCTAAAATTTTGAGGAAGTACTAAGGAGAAACTAATTGCAATTCTGACACCTCTTAGATAAAATTAAATTGTGGAAGATTTCTGAAAAAGTACTTAGTGTCATCCAAATACTAGTGGTATTTTCATATGCGTGTGTACGTTGAAGCATGTGCCATGCTTCTGGGAAYAAGCCCATTATWGGCATTGCAGAGAGAGAGATGTGCCATTTYTAATTAAARRKTTYYYCMAWKSMAWTKSYWAAA
>VACF01000604.1:17672-51588 GCA_006891605.1 Pleurozium schreberi
TTTTTWKTTAATGTCAGAAACTGCATTTGACRTTTGGTTAGTTTGTTGAGGATTGCATGGATTTGTTCATAAAGATTTGTGACACTATGCAATCCTCGTTGTATGCTCTGTGATGTGCCAATACAAGGACTATTTGTCGAGAGAGCATAGCTGGTGCCCTTACATTAAACCAAATAGGTGAAACACAATTGTGATTATAAACTGACAAAGTTTCTGTGAAGCAAAGGTCATTTAATGGAGAGGAGGCCATCATGTTATGACTTCATTTTCTGATTTTCATGCATTGAGGAAGAGAGAATTTGGAATGGAAGAACAACATTGGAGTTATTTCGTTTTAATAGAGGAAAAATGTTTATTGGATATGTTGAATTGCATAGTGTATCACAATCTATAAGGAATTTAGGAGGAATGTGGACGGTGAAGAATGTGGCCCTGTATTGCAAATGTGGGACATGTCAAGGACTTAGTGAAATTTGAAACACATGGCACAAGTCAAATATATTTCATGGCATGAAATGTAATTGGGTACCGAAAAGTGACCAATGAGTTTAGTGATGAACTAATAGTTCGAACAGACTGTACCCCATTGATAATGGCAGAAGTAGATGGTCGTACAAGAAATTAAAAGGGGATAATTAATCATGTGTAGATCATGAAATTTTTAGATAGTGATGCGTTCTTGGGATGGAGAGGAAAAGGGACCTCCCGTGTAATTTTGAATCATTTGGGTCTGGGAATTGTCATGTAAGTGCATCATATCGAAGGAAATGTGTGTAAAGATTTAGGAAGACAGAAAGCTGTTTCAGGTTTTTAAGTTTGACGGTTCTATAGGGGTACGTAATTCATGTACAATTACCTATCATGTGATGCACTAGAGAAAATAATGGTCTGTAAAAGGGGAATGGTTCTTGATGGAAGATAGAAGTGTTGTGAAGTAATTTGTGGACTTATCAACTATATGGTTTTGGACATTTGACATTTGTTATGTGAGGGCTTCAAGAGTGTGAAGGAAGCAATTAATTGAATTTCATAGTACGTATTTGCTTTTCTATTTGGAATGGGTATAATGTAAGTACAATTCAGTCTAATGAATTTTGTTATGTGTGACAAAAGGTACAAGGTGATATGCCAAGAGAGATCAAACGCACGAGCAGAGTTTYGTAGAAGACACCCAAAYAGAAATGGCARGAGAGGAGCAGCGTACYCGGTAGGCATGGAAGAGATTCCTGTGTTTGCRAAGTGGCTGGAAGAAGATATCCAAAATTCATTACAACAGGGACTGGTAGTTCCAGAAGATGTGCAAGATTCGTCAAAAGGTCCTGCTTTTGAAGCTCGTAGCTTTCGTAGTATGTATGCTTACGGGTACCATTTCCGGGTGAAGAGTGCTGAGCGGAGCATTAAAAATACTTGTGACTCAAGAGTAGCAGCTGTTTTTCGACAACCGTTGTCGTGGTAGAGAGGAGCGCGCTTTGGGAATACGCGAAGTATCTGGCTGCAACTGGGAATAGTTCGCTAAAGAGTTCAGTCGAGTCTTCGGTCTTCAATCTTCAATCTTCAATCTTCAATCTTCAGACTTCAACTTCAATCACGTCCCCGTTGGCCTATCCTGTGGTGGCTGTAAAGGGCCAAGGTAAGGGTGTGTAATAAGAAACAAGTTTACGGACGGGTAAAACGGGACAGCAAATCACGAGTTGCCGTCCGGATGATGGGATCCTAAATTTCAAACCCACGGTGACCAGGAGGCGCCTTTCACCAGTAGGAACAACATAAAAGATCAACCATGTGGGTCATCAACCCCACTTCGTCGCCACAAACACAAAACGGAGCGCTTACTGGATAACCACGGCTCGCAACAGGTTTACAATGCAGAAATCAAAATTGCAACTAGCCTCCAAAACTGGCTGGGAATGACAAATTAAACAAATCTGTCGAACCACAAGCCACAACACACACAACTCCTCCAAAAGTCTTCAAATCTCCAAAGTCTTGAAGTCTTGGAATCTTTCTTCACCCAAGAACTTGAAGAAACCCCAACTAGTTTCAAAAGAAACTTTTGTAAATAACAGTTGCCTTTGAACTAGTACCATAGATGTTCTACAAGGCCAAATGCTAAGTGCTATAGAATTTTGAAAAGCTAATAAGATAATCTAATATCCCTCCAAATCTCAAATCAATACAATATACTGTCCAAAAGTTATGAACAATCAAAGTCTCGGCCTTCTCAATTGAAAAGCAGCAGACTCTTTATCATTCAACAACTCATAACTTTTAATTTATAACTTCAAATGCTTCGATTTTTGTGTCTATATAAAGCTAAGAAAAACTTCTCTAATGCCTGAAAGTTTCAAAGAAAGAAAATAAAAACACAAACTGTGGTGGTCACCAGAATCTCCGCTCCTCTTTAATGGGTGGCAGCAGACCCTCCTCCACTCACATGCTTATAACTCCTCCCTCACAACTCCAAATCAAGCAAAAGAGACGTTCAAATAAGCGCAATTTTATAAGAAAAAACCCCTCAAGTTTTCATTATCAAATTCTTCACACAACAAGAATTCTCACTGATCAAAGTTTTGGCTCTCTACACACATTCTCCAAAAACACCTCAAAAAAACACAATTTTCTCCTTCTCCACAAATTGTATCCAATATGCACATGTAAATCACCTAAAGTTGTGACAATAATTTTCAACATGGAAGGCCCTCGAAAGTCACTTCTTAATTACAATGATTTAAACTCCTAATGACACCACTAATCACTCCATGGAGGTCAAGTTAGACATTGATCATGGTATGAAAAAATCATCATGGGATCATTAGGTGTCCACTATGGGGTTATCTTACAGCTATGGGATGTTTTACCTTAGTACATTCAAAATTACTATGGGATATTTTAACTTAGTACATTCAAAATTGCTATGACTACACAGAATATGAATAACACGTTGTTCATTTCAGTTTTCTGTTTTCATTAGAAAAATACTTGATGACTTCGAGAGAACAAGATGTGATATTAATTTGTGCTTATGTTTTCTTGTGTAGGAAAGATGGAAAATGAAAGCAACAGAGAGGGAGAATTTTATGTGCGATATATGGTAATTGAAGGTATTTGACATAGTTGTGAACTACATCAATTCTCTTTAGTGCCAGTTGGAGAAATTCTGAGGTAAACTCATAAAATACTGATCGCGTGTCAGTATTATTTATATCAGGAAGATTGGATGTATATCTGGCATGATATGTAGCCCTCAATGGTGTTATTACATAGTGTTCATTGAGAAGATATGATAGGAACTAGATGAATAGAAGTGAGCGCATACAACATTATTCTTGGGAATGCATCTGTGATGCAATGAAGTAGCCAAGGAAGAAGCCAGCTAGGTTGTGAATTTGTATGGCATACTCTGAGTTACAATATCCATCCATATATATATTCAAGCATACACTGTGGTAGGCAGTAGAATTTCCTTATTTACGAAGTGCCAAATGATTGTTTGCAGTACTCATGCATATTTTGTGTTAATGATCTCGAAGTGGATTATGAACTATGTATTGATATAAGAAGAATTATCTAGCACAGTTTGCAGTTTTGTGAGAAATAGAGTATTTCATGGATTAACAAACAAAACAATTATATAAGAATGGCAATTCTGTCAAAAAAAAAATGAAGTACAAAAGGCTCAATAATTAGAATGAAAACATGTACATAGAGATATATTGCATGCTCCTTTTGTGGTCTAGGTGAAGAATAACTATCTTCTTTTTGAAAAAAACATAGTGCCTAAATCAACAAAAAACAGTCAAGCTCCGGAGCTCAGTACCCCTCCATTTCTGAAATTTGTTAAAATGGTCAATGCAATACCCAAATCAACAAAAAAATGTCAATTCTTTGTTGATCTGGTCACAATTTTCTAGTAGTGCTAATCTCAGCGCCTTCGTCAGGATTGACGTAGTCTGAACGCGACCTTACTCCCTCAACGCTTTGCCATATTGCTGTAGTTATTTACACTCTTTCGCCAGTCGTTGTTGTAGTGAATTCTTTATGATCGCCACTCCGTGCACTCGCATGCTAAACCTATTCGCCACTATGGTTTGAGGGCCTACGTTGTACGTGTGGGAGTGCCATGCATTCCTGGGCATTTGTGAGCATTTGTTGCCACTATTTTGTTGTTTGTTGATTGTTTCTTCTTGCAGGAGTGGAGTACCGGATGCAGTGAAGGAGAAAGCGCCGCCATAATTTGTGTGCGTGAATTCTCCGATTGCCATTTTCACTTATAAATTGTTTGTTTAGGTTCATTGTTAGCCGCACAGTCTTTCCGATTCGATTGGTGTGTTTCACAATTTGTTATTAGCGTATTAGGCTTCGCTAAATTATCTCCATGGACTCTTCTAACAAATTGCCCGATGAGTTTTTGGCAGGCTCTTCAGCTCGTGCTGAAGAATTAGCAAAGAAGAACGCCGAATTGTCGCAGGCAGAGGCGCATTGGGAGAAACAAGTGAAGGTCCTCACGGCGGCGGATGCACGACAGAAAGCTGCGAAGAAGGCTACCTTGCAAACATACTTTGTGAGTACTCGCGGATCGGCGCCGGGCCAACCTCTTTCTCTAGTGTTAGACAGTCGCTTCTCCGATGTCCCCTGGGCTGAGTTAGATGGCATTGGCGACTACCCATCCTCCGAATCTGCTTCCAAGTCAGTTACTAAGAACACCGTGTCTATTGACACCGTGTCTATTGACACCGTGTCTATTGACACTGTGTCTATTGACACTGTGTCTATTGACATCGTGTCTATTGACACAAACACAGCCCTTGGCTCATCAATTGGATCCGGGGACACTCGAATTTTGAGTTCCAAGTCACCTCTCATTACATTGTCTGATTCATCGGAGGAAGTTGACACAACTCTCTTGAAAGAGATACCTGATGCTAGTGAAGGTGAAGACGATGAAGCTGAATCCCCCCACGCAAAAAAGGTGCAACTATGAGGAGGAAGGCTAAAATTGAGAAGAGCAAGGCTCAACAGCGGTATGATAGACATCGCAAATTTCAGACGGAATGGGCTGCCAAATTACCATGGGCTAAGGAAATACTTGCAACTGATGGTGTTCTACACATGGTTAAATGCAAGGTTTGCAGCGAATTTGATTGAAAGGCTTGCGTCATGGCCCCAAAATCAGATACGTTGTGGAAGCATGACGGGAAACGCATAGCCAAGAAGGACTTGCCACAGTTTGGTGTGAAGAAGGGAGAACATTATATTGCAGCCCAATGCAAACACCAAAAAAATCTCCGCCTTTACGCTGCTCGCGCACCGTCCTCCATCATAGAGCAAGTAAACCACTGTACAACTGTGGATTCTCGCAGAAAAAGAGTTCAGTTTGCCACCCTCTTTTGAGTTTTGCAGAGTGGTCGTTCGATGGTCAAGTTCGAGGCGTGTCAGAGTTTGTATAAATTGTTGGCTGTCCCAGACTTACCAAGTGCTCATTGGTGTGATAACAGTGGTTGGGTGATGGCTTCTTTTATGTATAAAGTTGTTGTCCAAGAGATTCAGAAACTTGTTAATAAGGCCAACTTTGTGGCTGTAACAGTAGATGAGGTGACCACTGTCGATACAGGGTCGTATCTGTCGGTTCACTGCTACGTAGTGAGAGATTGGGTGAGGGTCCCATTGTTGGTGGCATTGCAACGCATTGAGTGTCCTCCTAATGCAAAAAATTTGACGAAGTTGATTGTTGAGGCTGTGACAACTAGGAGTGCTCCAGATAAAAAAAATGCTAGCAGAGAAGCTCATAAGCTTCGGCTGTGACGGTGCTTCAACGCTGCAAGGTCTCCGAACCGGTGTTACCGTTCAGTTGAAGGGGCAGTTTGCACCTTTCTGTCATGGCGTTCACTGTGTTGCTCATAGGTGCAATTTGGCCTTTAAGGTTTTGGAGTCTTTGGGGATTTTGATTCTATTAGTAAGGTGCTCCAAGTGACACATGCATATTTCAATAGAAGTCCAAAGCGCCTCACCCAGTTCAGAGCATTGGCGGAATTAATAGAAACAAAGGGTCTTAAAATGTTGAAACAAGTAGAAACTCGTTGGGTTTCCTTCATTGAGCCATTGCGCCGTTTACTCTCAGAGTACCGTACGCTCATCTATACTATGACTACGGATTTGGGCCAGAACGACAAAGTTGAGGTATAAAACTTTCTTCATTTCTGGGTTTAGATTTTTCTTTGGAATGTAATCATTTTATGCTTTTTTGACACAAATAATTGATTGTTTATTGTCTCTTTCTATTACTTCTTCTTACATAGATTATTACAAGTCCGACCATTACTTGTATGTTTGAAATTCATACTTTTTCTGGCATGTGTAGGCTTGCCTCGTCCTCTTGCTGGATCCGTATACTCCACTGGGCATGAGTGCCTTACTGCCACTATTGGATGTGGTGGACAACCTCGTCAATTTCGCATAGAAGCGTGATGTCTTCATCTGCGACTTCATCGCAGCAGTGAAGATATGCCAGGTGTCATTGCACAATATCTATGAAGATCCAGCCACCCGCTTTTCAACAGATGAATTTTGGTCCTTCTAGAATTTACTGGACTGCAGCCATGAGCAGATTAATCTTAAATGGATGTGCACCCTCAACAATGACTCTGCAATACTGGCCTTTGTTTGCCATGGTGAAAAAATTCATGCAGAGCATAAATTGGCTCCGGTGGATCGGACTGTGAAGGCCGATGTAGTTGCTCAGGTGAAGCGAGAATGCACTGGTGAGTTTTATGCAGCTTGCTGCCTTCAAATTCTTGGAAAGCTACCTGTATATAATGGGTGATTGCTTGATTCAATGCCTTTAATTTAGTGAATGTTGGTTTTAATGATTGTGTGTATTCCAAATTTTCTGAGGTACATTGTTGCATATATATTGTTGTGTACGTCTTTCTTTGACTATGCATGTATACCCTTGAGCAGTCCCTTTGCAATTTTTAAGTTTCATGTGTGAACTTGCTCATAATTTAAGTTTCATGTGTGAACTTGCTCATAAGTTGTACTGGTTTCAGGAACTGTTTCTAATAATTTTCTGTTGTCTAATCTTTGCAGGGGCCGCAACTAAGCTAATTGAGGAGCTTGACAATCGCTTTCCTGCCCAGAATGTTATGAGCGCCCTAGGTATCATGTACCCACAATTTTGGTGTGAAGCCAATGCAGATGAGCAATTTGATGCTCACCTTCGAGTTCTCATGGATGCTTATGGTCACGGCAAGGTACTTGGTGAAGGCAATGACAAGCTATTGCTACCTCCGTTGATCAATCGGGACTTATTGATGTCACAACGGGGTTTGTTCAAGATTTGTATGAAATCCAACGCCCATGCAGCAATGCTTCCCCCATTTGACCTAAATCCGCTCACTAAAGTTTGGAGGGTTTTGGATGGCAACAACAGCTTGACAAAAAACTTCTCAGAGTTCATCAAGCTATAGAGATTGCTGTGACTCATGTGATTGGATCTGTGGAGGATGAGAGGACATTTTTGTCCCTTGCTTTCTTGAAGTCAAAGTTGAGAGCTTCTCTAGTGGAGAACTTGGAAGTGGCAGTTGGGATGTATTCTCAAAAAATCTTCACTCTTGAGAGTTTCCCGTATCAAAAGGTCTTTGAGGAGTGGTTCAATGCAAGAGAGAGAGGGCGTTATCTTTCCCACGCATAGTTACTTGAAATTTACCGTGACTGAATCCTAGCATGGTTCAGTGAGAATGCAGGTTAGCGTCTTTGGTGTCAAGTTTTGATGTTTATAGATTCTTATAGGTGGTATATTTTCAGATTCGGCGTCCTAGTTTGGGAGGGTAAGGGCTTTATTTAGGAACCTTAGTTTTGTTTGTGTTTATTCCGATTATTACTTGAACTTGCAATGAAACTTTGTGCAGTGGGCTTGTATTCTTTATTGCAGGATTGACGTGGCTGATTGCAGTTGTCTTGCAATGAGTTTACTAACCCTAACTGTTTTCTTGTTTGCATTGATGAATTTTTTTTCTTCCTTGTAGTTATTCTCATGAGCATGTTAGCTTGCATTTGCATTTGAATGTATTTGCTCATGGTGGTAATCTCTATTGTTGTGATTTTCAGTTTTAACTTTGATGTGCCTCTTTTTGACTTGGGAATTAAAGCCTCTTTGATTGTGTGCAGATTTATGTTGCTTCTTGTATTCACATATGTGCTTAATTGTTTGTGTTAACTCCTACTTAAATTCATGTGCACATTTTAACTAAGGCATTGGAGAGTGTGTGTGTGCAGGTTAATGTTGGTTGTTATTCACCTATGTGCTTATTCTATATTTATGTGCGCATTCTCATTGAGGCATCGGAGTGTGTGTGTGTAGGTCCAATGTGGTAGGTAGAAAATTTGTAGTTCTTTTCTAAACAAGTCTTGAACTATTTGTTTTCTAGCAAAGCTTTTACTTGAAACATTTTTTCGCCATTTAATCATTTGTAATTTACATGTTGCTCAAAAAATTCGCCATTTGTGCTATCATTGTTGCACTGGAGTTTGCCATGTTTGCGCTACACGTTCATAAAATGACTCCTTCTATGCACTACAATGAAGGATTACATCGCCATTTGAATGACGTTGAAAATTCATGAGTCGCAAGAACTTCTTCCATTCAAAACCCAAGTGTCGCCAATAAAAAAATTCCACCTTTGGGATCACGTCGCCAATTGCACCCCCTAAACTCTGACCATTTCGCCTTTAAGGCGATCCTTGAAAAATGAATTTAAAAGCCCTGATGTACATGGCAGGAGGCCCTAAGAGAATCCAAGGAGTGCCTTTGAAACTGGGGGCTCTATGCAGACTTCGTACTGTACCGGTCCATGCCAGCCAGATGCCAGCCAGAGCTACAGTGCACAAGAACCGACGGAGTCGTCCATACAAAATCTAAAGAATGCGTTTCGAATCTACTCACAGTAAGTTACTCACCCTTTCTCATTTCAATCGAGACATGATGCCTCTTCCCTTGTTTGTTGATAAGTTTCATGACGAAAAATAATGGGTCGGAAAGGAACAAAATTTGGACCATTTCTCGATTTGTACGTGCCATCCTTGCGCAAGGATCACGCTAATCTTCTCTATATCATTCCAATTTTAGGAGATGTTTCCGAGGAGACAAAGCAAATCGACTGATACAGGATTGTATATGATTAACCCCTAAAGGATCAAGTGTTCGTTCAAAGTACGCAAGAAATCTCGGGTAGGTTCCTACAAAGTCATTTTTGGTCGGATATTCATGAAATTTGAACACAACGTGTAACTATGTACCTTCTTCCCGAAAATAAAAATCTTTTTCCGATTGGGTGCCCAAATCAAAAGTTATGCTACCTGAACTTTGCGGGTAGCTCGGGCAGCTCCGGACAGCATGTGCAAAACTCTTCCTATGATTGTGAAATTTGGTGGGTATGTAGCTTACATGGTAACAGATGCAAATGTCAAAAAAAAATAACCATGTGTGGTGTAAAAATCTCATTCTAGAAGGAGTAAACGTTTCCAAGCCCTATCAAGGCAAGGTTGGAAAAAATCTTTTTCCCATAACTTCAAACGTTATAATCTTTCAATCTGCGTGGTCAAAGTTTCTAAATTTTTTTGACACATTCCCATAGAAGTCTGGTACAAATTTGTACGGTTAAATCTTGAAAAAAAACTTTTTTTTATCATTTTTTTCTTGCTGCCCTCAAAAGTGGCAGTTTTTGACAATTTCTGCTCAAAATATGCCTTGGGCCTTCAGGGGTTAACACTAGCCAGCAAACCTCATGGGGATTTATAAGTTACTCCCATGAAAGTCTAAACGTGTAACGAGCAGAATCCACCATGGGTATGACTAACAATGGTGACAAAATTTTGTGCATCAAAATAACTGACAAACAAATCTTCGACTGGAAGTTCATTGATGTGAGATGTGATGATGCAGAGAAAGCTTTACCATTCAATGCTATATTTAGTTACCTTTGCTGAGATACCTGAAGCATGATCGAACTACAAAAATGTAAGGAACAGGCCGTCATTGAGGATTCAAACCTTGGCCAACATCCAATCATGGACTATCTAAACCTCTCCCAACATACCCCAACTTAACAAGGTGTCCAAAACACTCATCTGCAAAAAACAAATGCAAAACCACACATCAAAGAAATGATCGAGTGCTACTTTTTTCTTGTTTCTAGTCACTACTCACTTGTCCTGTCCAAGTTCAATTGCAACTTATGTCTTTGAGACTGGTCAGTTGTCCGGTCCAAATCATAGATCTACCTCCAACAGAGGCTTAAGAATAGCACCATGTGATGCAGGTAGTAGAATCACCCCATTCAGACTATTCATTCACAATGGTCTTCCAATGTTACTTTTCTTCCAAGGAGCAGGTAGTCACGGCTGGATTTKCACCTGTGATTCCAGACGGAAAAAACTAGATTTTGCACGACAGAATAGAGAACCCGATTACTCTGGACGTCAAGAAATACATGAAGCTGTAATTACTAGCAGCAACTCTTAATCCGGCACAGGACTGCGCCTGCAGGAAGCTGACAACACTCACAAACTGGACCATCATTGTCTGCCAAGGAACCACATCTAGCAAATCCTTTGGTAAACTGCCACTGTCATCAGTGATCCACTACATTTCTTTGCCCGCAGATAGAATTCCACACTAATCATATTATTAGCTCTCGCCGGCCCCACGCCAATAACCTGAAGAACTTAATCCGCTATCTGCCAAAAATTGCTCGTACATTGGCTCAAGCCTGGTATACGACTTCTTAATCTGCTCGTAGTCATACCTTTGCCTCAACTTTCGTTCTTCCTCGGTCTCCTTTCCATGCCATGAATCCGACTGCATGAAACATTGACCGTTCTCATGAGGCAAAGTAATATACTTCATGCTGATAATCAAATTCGATCTCAGGAGAGAGGGAACACTAGACCAACATTAACCAAGACCAAAATTTTCACAAGAAGATTTGAACTGAAAGCCTGACCTCAGAGGTGTCCGCCGCGATTGGTTGGCGGGCATTCATTGACCAGGGATCACTCTGCAATGTAAATAAACAATTTTAGAAAGTCTCATCCCGGAAATGAAACAGGACCAGCAAACACAAAGAATAGCTCTACCTCTCAGGTCAGGCTAAAAGCAAATGAACTCAATGCTCTCTTCTATCTCTACAAAAAATATGGAGAATTTCACAATTAGATGGCAGCAACATGAGCGTGTGAACTCGAAAATATCCTGCACTCATCAAAATTGGATATCTTCGAGATCAAGAGCCACAATCAATTTAAAAAAAGGATAGAACATTTTGAGATATAGATAACGTGCTTCATATTGATATTCTGATACTGCTGATGTAGTCAAAGGCTCATCTAGCTCATTTTCGTCACGATCTTCATCCAGAATAGTCTGCCACCGCCGTTTTACTCGAGGCCGACGCCGAGCTTGCCATGACTCCATCTCTGCAAACCGCTTGCCCACCTCTTGCTCAATGTGGACATGTATGGAGTCAATCACACAGCGAGCGATAAATCCAATGACTGGAGCGATCAACAGAAGTGGAATCGCTGCCACCGCCTGCAAAGAACTTGTTCAGTATACCATTCTAATCGGCATGCTTTGAAATGAAAACTCTCACCCATAAATAAGCTACACTCAGGCTCTACAAACAACATCAAACTCCTACTGAAAGAGGTAGTCCAACTATTCAACCACAAGCAGCGAAATAAAGTTGCAGGGCTAGTTCATTCTATAGAAGACCAGGAGGAGGAGATCCAGCATATTAAAGGGGTTTCTTCCTCTCAAGGCCCAATGCTTTAAAGTACTCGACGATGAAGGCCCCCGGTCCCAAYTCMCTAGGGTTRATCGCATTGACTTTCGGTTKTCTTGCACAYGTTAGGGTGCTCTACACKTCAGATARAACTTCGGAAGATCTTCTTAGGATTCCCACATGTTAGGAACACCATTCAATGCGCAGTGTATCATTCTCGGTTATGCCTTTACTTGATTAGTGTAACTTACTATACTTGTAAGAGCGGAAGGAGCTCGTGCACGCATATTAACGACAGGCTTCTGTTCAGAGTGCCGTAGATTGGCAGTGGCATAATCTTCTTCATCAAAGCTTCTCCTGGCGGCTCTCAATCCTCGCTCCTGCAAACGCGGAGGCATGTGAGCTGATTCTGAACCATCAGAGCTCTGAGAGTCAAGAACAACAGATTGGTCACGACATTGCAGCCCTTTCTATCAGACCAAGGCATGAACATGAGGTCTCTATGAAAAATTTGTAATCACGATCAGTAGCACCATAGCCAGAGGACTAACCCGTCCAGTCTGTCGGGGAGTTATGAGCATTTCTCCTGCTTGCGGGGTTTCTCTATCTACAACATCACCCTCCGTCGCTATACTGCTTACATTCCTGGGATACTCTCTCCCGGTGGCCGTAATTCTGTCTCTCCTGCAAACCAGGAGGAACCAACTTAATTAGGCCCAGACCGCACCAACCAATCCGAAAATTTAGCTAAATAAGATTAGTCACTAAATGCTAGGACTGACCGAGTTCGTCAGATAACAAATTGGTGCTAACACCCGCTAACTAACTTACAGTGAATTTACATTCATATCCACCAATTAACACAACAACCCCGATTCTTAAAACGAAAGCTATTATGTTTATACCAAAGTTTCGAATTGTTATAAACAACCGCACCAACCAGTAGAAGTTAGCTATCTTGAACGACTAACTCCCCATTGGTTACCTTACTAGTGGAGGCAATTAAACTCAATCTAGCTAGTGGGCTTAAAGCCAAAGTTAGCTAATTGGAGTCACTTGGGTGATAACCCTAAAACAATCAGGTTCACAATTGTCTAAAGACGCCCTTCACCCGAGCAAACTTACTACTCAGTCCAAAAAATAAAATACGATCCTTACTCACACATTCCATTAATGACACGCAGGTTCACCTCAAGAAAACTGCACATTCTGCATTACGTAGGGTCACCAGAAAGAAACCACGATGTTTCAAAGATGTAGTGTCATATCATGATTGGAGTCACTTTTATGGCTGATACAAATCACAAAGCATCTTGTTCGTTCCATTTACAAGTCCTTAGTGAGATTTTTAGTGGTGACATGCACAGGTGATTTACATTAGAAATCCTTGATGTCATAGAATCACCGACACTAAGTCTCATAACCACGAACGCAAGCGTTTGGAGATGACTCACTCATTCATGGTCTCGGAAGCAGAATTGTAGCCATCTTCCACATTGTCGCCTCTTGCCTGGACCGTCTTTCGTACACCTACACCGTTCCTTCTTTGCTTGTCCACTACAGAAACTCCAAAAGGATTCCGTCTCCGTCCGACAGTGATCTCTCCAAACGATTTGCAATCGCCGCGAACAGCGTCAATTGAGATCCTGCGCCGAGGATTCCAAACCAAGCTGGGTCCTCCAAATGCTAGAATCTCCATCAGCAGTTTCGTGAGGAAGGAAGCCTCTAATTAAACCTAAACCCTAATTCTCTTAAACCCTTAGAACCAGAGTATACCATCATCAAAACCCCACTTGCGCATTTCTCTTTTTCAAACCTCTTGAATGCGAGCACACTTCCTCTGCGACCACACATTGGATTCAGGATTCACTTCAAGGATTGTCTAGAAACCAAACAAGCAGGTGAACGCAACCAAACCTTGAGAAAACCTAATCCACACACACAATATCCACCTGAGGAAACAATAACAGAAAGACAAGCAGTCTGTGGAACAAGAACAGAAGCAGAACGAAAAGCACTTAACTTACATTGTTGGAAATGGGAAACAGAGGTGCCAATTCAAAGGTTTGTGTGCAGGAGCAGCATTCAGAACTTCAATTTTGTGGCAACTCAAAGCGGAGACAATGCACAACAGACTCTGTTTCAGTTGCCTGTTGGAGAAGACGACCGCGTCAAAGCTTTACGATCAGGTTCACCGGCTGGGAGAGACGTAAATAGTGAAACCGGTAAACTAGAGCAGTGTTTGGGGTTTCCTATTAAATTTCGCCACTTTGAAAAACACAGACCTTTGAATATGTGTGAATATTTGTGAAGGAAATTTAAGTTTTTCCCCTAAAAAAATAGCCAGATCAGATTATGTTGTATTTAACCCTCAAGGTAGGAGGTCCATAAAGAGCCCATCTAAGGGCCGAAGCTGAATTTTGGCAAGGTGAAACTGCTTGAAATAATTTTTAGTAAATTTTTCTTGAAAGACAAGTGGAATTGGCATCTAACCCAAGTCGTTTCATATTTTTTGGAGCTTTGTGGAATTAGTTATGAATTTTTGAAGTTGCAGAAAGTGCACATCAATGGGCTCTAGAACTGACCACCTCCTCCAATGTAGACTGCTTGTACTTTGGAGAGTGCAAAATGTACCTCTAGAGCCTGATTGGTTTTACAACCTACTCCATTTTAGTAAGGACGTTTTCTGCTCGATGAATGACAAAGAATCTCTCCGTTTAGGACAAAAGTGCAACTATTCATCCTCCAAATTTTGTGAGAAAAAGGAAGATCATCTACAATAGTTCAACATTCAATGAGTGGTTTTGCATTTTTTTAAGCCAACAATTTACACGATACAAAACTAGATGATTTCCATAGTGATTAGCTCGTCAACTAAGGATTAAATGACAAGCTGGTGACTGTGGGAATTACCAATTTTGATATTGTGGGAACCATTGGTCTACAAAAATTCAAAAACACTCATTGGAAGCCAAACTATTGTAGTTGATCTTCCCTTTCCACCAATAACTAAAAGGATGAATAGTTGCATCTCTATCCTACACAAGAAGATGCTCTCTCGTTCATCGACCATAAATTGGCCTCGGCGTCGTTTATGGGTTAAAAACAACCAACCAAATTTTGTTGAGGTAATAGAGTTAATCATGAAGTTCATCCCATTAGATGTTTTTTCAGCCCCGTAAAAGATTGTTTTGGGGTTGTTGCCCAAAACTATTCTTTGCAAAAGAAGCCAGCTCCGACTCGTCTGAAGTTTTGAATTTTTTTTTTTAAAATCAAGAATAAAAAAAGTCAAAATCTATAAATAAACTAGAAATTTTTTTAATTTTTTTTTTCAAAAAAATATTTTCATCTCATTTATCAAAATGGAATGATTCAAAAGCTTCTCACATACACCTAAATATAAAGAATCAATTCCAAATTTTTATTTCTTAAAGAAGTGATTTTTAATGAAGTTTTCTGAGTTGCCAAGGCTACCTGCCGAGCAATGAAATCACATTTCATATAATGACTTTTTCACCATGTAGTCAATAGTTATGAAAATTGTTGGGCCCTAAAGCAACTCCTTGGGCACATGTTCTGTGAAATTTTCAAAGAAAAAAATATAAACTCTATTCATATTGAGCTGCCTAAAATCACTATGTTGCCTTAAATTGCATTTTTGAATTTAGGGTTAACTAATAACTAGAAGCTTAGTTGTACAGTCGGGTACTGAAACCTTACAAATTTTTGCCTCTGCAGGGAAAACAATTTCAAGCTATCAACTTTGACACCCTCCCGAGGGCTGAAAAATTGTTTTTTTTCTATGGAATTTTTTTACAAGTTCATCTCTATGTTTTTAACATGTGTGCCAAATTTCATGGCCAAAAGATTTACAGAAAAAAAGATATTCAAAGTCTACCGACACCTATAGTTGAAAGTTAAGAAACATTTCACTATTGTCAACTTTGCCACCCTCCCAAGGATTGAGATTATTTTTTTTTCCATGATATTTTTTACGTAAGATCAAGTCTATGTTGTTAATAAGTGTACCAAATTTCAAAATCAAAAGATTTACACAAAAAGAGGAATATGAAATCAACCAACATGTAGTTGTAAGGGACAATTTCACTACTTCCAACTTTGCCACCCTCCCAAGGATTGAAAAAACTTTTTTTAGCATGAAATTTCTTGTCATAGAAACATCTCTATGTTGATATTATGTTTGACAAATCTCAAGTTCAAAAGACTTACACAAAAAAAGATATTTGAAATCTACCAACATGGGCAGTTGAAAGAGTGATTTTTTACATCCGTGTCAAACTTGAACCTACAAAATGCAACTATAACAAGGGCTGAAAAAAACACTTCCAATTACCCATGTTGGTGGATTTCAAATATCTTTTTTTGTGTAAGTCTTTTGAACTTGAGATTTGTCAGACATATTTGAGTTATTTGTAAAGTCCCCCTCACTTTGGGCATGACATTTTTTGAAGTTGACAAGGCAACTATAGTTGAAGCGTCAAACTTTTTTGCAAGATACTTATGTCACACGACTTCAAAAGTGGGGACCAAACTTTTTCAGGCACCATTTTGATGGAAAAATAAGTTTCATACCCATTTTTATTTTGACTTTTTTAACTCAATCGGCTTTTTCACAAAACTCATGGGTTTAAACCCCGGTTTAGTGTACTTTACAAATAAATCAATTATCAACATAGAGATGTTTCTATGACAAGAAATTTCATGCTAAAAAAAGTTTTTTCAATCCTTGGGAGGGTGGCAAAGTTGGAAGTAGTGAAATTGTCCCTTACAACTACATGTTGGTTGATTTCATATTCCTCTTTTTGTGTAAATCTTTTGATTTTGAAATTTGGTACACTTATTAACAACATAGACCTGATCTTATGTGAAAAATATCATGGAAAAAAAAATAATCTCAATCCTTGGGAGGGTGGCAAAGTTGATAGTAGTGAAATGTTTCTTAACTTTCAACTATAGGTGTTGGTAGACTTTGAATATCTTTTTTTTTCTGTAAATCTTTTGGCCATGAAATTTGGCACACATGTTAAAAACATAGAGATGAACTTGTAAAAAAATTCCATAGAAAAAAAACAATTTTTCAGCCCTCGGGAGGGTGTCAAAGTTGATAGCTTGAAATTGTTTTCACTGCGGAGGCAAAATTTTCTAAGGTTTCAGTACCCAACTGTACATCATTGATGCTTCATTTAGCTTATGGAAATCAAACTTCACAAGTTGACTGGAAAATGATAAAATCATTTTTCACCTTTGGTCTGATTCAAATTTAAAAAATCAATGTTATCAAGTTGATGATTACAAAGTTTGGATAAGAAAGGAATTCAATACTATTGTTATGTGTTAGTCCATACTCAGTGTAAAAGTATTAATTACCAAGCAACATTCTTAATCCCTAAAGGACCATAAGGTCACCGGGTTCGTCGCTTCTACAACATTGTTTTTTGCAACCCTAATCCTTTACAATTATACCGAGGTCCCTTTCGACCAAGAGTGAATCTAGATATCATGCACAAAGAGAATAAAGAAAGGTGGGCTCTATTATGTGCCTTACATGAGGCATATTTTGTTTTGACGATTATTCTTGGTATGGCTATAGTTCTTTTGGGCCCCATACTCTCCGTTAGGACTTTTTGTAAAAGGTCCAAACTAAATAGAGTAGAAAATGTAAGTAGGCAAGGGAAAGATTAACCCCAAAGCGTCAAGGAGGACAAAAAGTTTCCTCTATGGTTTTTAGATGCGTATTTTTCAAACTTTGAGATGTCAAATAGGAAAATGTTTGGAATATGACTGTAGATATTGCGATCCTCTTTCCAATGAATTGTTGTCTCCACAAATTTAAGCAATTTCTATTTTTCCAAGGGAATTCTAGTTATGGAGTGTTCCAAAGTCTGATCTGATGTGCTCGGCCATGTAAGGTCGAACGCTGACATGACAGTAATAGAGAACAGGCCCTACAGGGACGATTATGCCCTGTAGGGACTGCTCTCTTATATTAAAATATGGAGAGGCTTATTTTGCGATTTTACCCTAGGTATGTATCACCCCAGTATCACCTCCATCCTAGGTATCTGTGCAATTCAGACATTCAATTCAAAATTGTAATCTGATGCTAATTTTGCATGTAATATCCGTTTAGAAAACCAAGTCTCAAACCAGGTATGAACAAGCCATTTCAGCCAAACGGAATTGGCCTGTTGAATCATCGACCAAATTCTGCCAGGAAATTCGCCTCTAAAATCGCAGAATAAGCCTCCCTGAATTTTAATGAACCGAACCCCAGTTTGGACATTGCGGGAGTCCGGAGAGTGAGGGTCGACTTGGAGGCGGAGGTGGAGTGAGAGGGAGGGTTTGGGGCGTGGAAAACTTGGGGTGGGGTTTTCAATTTTGAGAGAGAGTGACGGGCGCGACAAACTAACTATAAACGGCTGTAAATTTTTCAGTGTACAACTTGGGAGTCTGCACCCAAAAATGGAACGGTCCAATGCATTCCTAATTCTTTTGATGTGGTGCAAATAATTRAAATAGTTGGGCCGTTTTTTGGAGTCATTTGGTGGTTCAGAAATCTCATGTCACTTTGGGATTAAGACGGACTTCAAAACGTTAGAACAAGATGAAGTGATCAACTCTTGTCCGTGTTCTTTTGAGATACATTTTCTATCCTTAACACTTGAATTTTTTTTTGATTGGTCAAAATAGTGGGTTGTACTGAATTGTAAAAAATGCTTAAGATTTGGTCTTAAAAATTTCAATTCTTTCCTCAAATAATAAGTTTTTTAACACTAGAAAATTCTAAACACATTGTGCTATTTCTCTTATGATTTTTTTTGACCGTAGTGATCTTAGTTTTGAATATGAAAACTGAAAGACAACCCAATATTTTCAAGGAAAAAAAAAAATTCATAAAAAAGTTTTTTTCTGCCCGAAAATTCTGCCCAAAGTTGGGCAGCAACCAAAAAATGGTCGTTTGAGCGCTTAGGGGTTAAGATTGTTGGTGGAAGGTCCAAACTCTTGAAATTTGCTCAAATTCCTTTTCATTTTTAGATTTCCGCATTCAAAAATGTCATATCAAACCAACACGAGGACAAAAACTATAAGGAATGTGGGCAAGCATGAGGAAGATTTAAATAGGCTCTAAAACATGAGAATAAAGTGAAGTGAACAACTCCATAGTATCTATTTTAGAATGTTGGTGGAAGGTCCAAACTCTTAAAATCTATTCAAAATCCTTTTTTCCATAGATCTTTTGTTCAAAAATGTTACATTCAACCAAAATAAGGCTGAGAAATTATAGGGAATGCACGTAGGCACAAGGAAGATTTAGATGCTCTCTAAAATGTGAGAATAAGGTAAAGTGAACAATTCTTTCTTGTCAGTGTGCCTATTTGAGATCCTTGATCTTTATTTAAAAATGTTGGTGGAATCGGAAGCCCAAATTCTTAAAAATTTCTCAAATTCTTCTTTTTTAGATTTTTTTTGTTGAAAAAGATCAAATCCAACTAAACCAAGGACAAGAAATTGTAGCCGGAATGCGAGACAGTAGGCATGGGGAAGATTTAAACAAGCTTTAAAAGGTGAGAATATAGTGAAGTGTGGACAATTTTTTCTGTCAATGTTCTTTTGGGACCCAATGTTCCTATTTAAGAATGTTGATGAGAGGCCAAAATTCTAAAAATTTGCTCAAGTTCCTTTGCACTGATTTTAGAAGTTCTTGTTCAAAAAGGTCAAACTCAACCAAAGGAAGGACAAAAACCATAGGAAATGCGAACGAGGCAAGGGGTACATTTAGACAGTCTCTAAAAGATGAAAATAAGGTGAAGAGTACAATTCTTTTWTTTAACGTTCTTTTGAGATCCACGGTCCACGTTTATGAATGTGAATGAGAGGCCAAAACACTTGAAATATGCTAAAATTCTTTCTCATTATGCAGATTTTTTGATTAAAATTTCAAATCCAAATAATATCCCATAATAAAAATCCCATCGTAAAAATTCCAATGGTTGTAATGTTGTAATAAACAAACTTCACCTCATTTAAAAAAAAAAAAAATTCCATTTTTTTTTTAAACTAAGTTAAATAAAGAACTTTGAAGTTTATATTCAAGTAGAAATTCCATAACTACCCACAATCTACCTGTGAACTAAAACTCCTCATAACTTTAATCTCATTAATCAAAATGAAATGATTCAAAACTTCTCACTTGCATATAAATCTAGAAAACTAATTTCAATTTTTTATTTCTTAACAAAAATTATGAAAATTGTTTTGCATTAAAGCTATTCTTCATGCACGTGTTGTGTGAGAATTTAAAAGAATCCATTTGGAGTGAGCTACCCAAAATCTCTATGTTGCAAAATACCGCAATTTGGGGCTTTAAAGGTTTAAATGTGAATAAGGTAAAGTGAGAAATTTTTTCTTGTCAATGTTCTTCCAAGACCCACTATCCCTATTTAAGAATGTCCGTGAGAGGCCAAAATTCTAGATGTCTCATCAAATTCCTTTTAATTTTAGAATTTCTTGTTCAAAATTGTCATATCCAATCAAACCAAGGACAAAAATGGTAGGGCACAAAGAAAATTGAGATAGGCTTTAAAAGGTGAGAATAAGGTAAAGTGAACAATTCTTTTTCGTCAATATTCTTTTGGGACCCACAAGTCTCTATTTAAGAATGTCAATGAGAGGCCCGCCTCTTGAAATTTGTTCAAATTCCTTATCATTTTCACATTTTCTTGTTCAAATATGTCATATTCAACCAAACCAAGGACAAAAATGGTATGGAATGTGAATAGGCATGGGGAAGATTTAGACAAGAAATGGTGAGAGCATTTGGAATCAACTGTCCCTATTAAAGAGTGTCGGTGATAGGCCCAACTCTTGAAATCTAGTCAAATTCCTTATCATTTTCAGATTTCCTTGTTCAAAAATGTCGCATCCAACCAAACAAAGGACACAAACTGTAAGGAATCTGAGTAGGCATGAAAGTGTGAGAAAAAGGTGAAGTGGACAATTTATTCTTGCAAATGTTTTTTGGGATCCACGGTTCCTATTTAAGATGAGAATGTTGGTGAAAGTCCAAAATTTTAGAAATCTATTCAGAATATTTTCAATTTTGGAATTTTTTGGTCAAAAATGTCAAATCCAATGAATCCTMTTCATTCTTAGATACTCATGTGAAAAAGTGCCAAATTCTACAATGATCAAGGAATGTGAACAAGGCACAAAAATATTTGTGTAGAATTTGAAAGGTGAAGGGTCCGGAAGCAAATTTGTTAAAACAATCTAATGTGAATTGTCTAAGCTAATAGTAGGCAAAATTACCATAAACACACGGGCTCTCTCTATTGCTTCTTAGTGAACGGATGCAATAGAGATGAAGCTATAATGTACCATATTCATCATTAAATCTACATTGAAATTTTTTCAATTGTCGTCATAGCTTCAAATGTAGGGAAAAATTAATGAAAATGATACTTATAGAAATGGAAGGTGAGGCCACTTGTCCCCACCTATCCTTTCTTTTGAGTGGAAAATGCATTATTTTTAATGCTTATATTTGTTTGTTTTTCAAAATAATGTGTTTATATTAGAAAATAAAAATAAATGAAAATATTCTAGCCCTACATACATAGAGAAAGTCCAAAAAAAATAATAATTCAAAAAAGATAAGTCAATTTTTTTGGAAATTAATGGTTACATCTATCAAAATCAAGTGAAATTTAAGTGAGTTTCCACATTAGGCACTTCGGCCGCAAGAACCTTTTACCGGTCAAGCAAGAGCACGCACACCCGAGGGAGTAACGAAACATGGATGAATGTAACTCTACTCTCACAGAATGGATGACGACGACTACGACGAAGAAGAAAACGAATAAGAACAGAAGCGGGGCTTTCATTGTTGAGCAGAACAAGCTGCGGCGATGGCGGAGCCTTGTCTCGTGCACAGCAGCCCGTTGCAGCAACAAACGTAGAATTTCTCTGCCCGCTTCACCTTCCTCGTCTTCTGGCTTCTTCTGCCTCGTTTCCCATCTTCAATATTGCTTGTCTACGACCTCGGCGTCGAGAGATAGTAACCGTGCTTGTTTTTTAGGGTTAGGGTTCGAGGGGGTTGTGAGACATTGGGGGTTGTGCCTGCGCGGTTTCAATGGTGGTTTGGCGTGGTGCAATAGAGGTCGAAATATTCCGTCATTATTTGAGTGACTGATGGATTCAGTTTCTTGTTTGAATTGCAGGAATTAATTAGTTCAGTTTAGAAAACGCGAGTGAAAACTCAGGCCTACGTCGGATCTTGGTACCGAAGATTTGTGGATTTGGGCTTATGCGAGTACGTGTAGGGAAATTTAAGGTTGATGAAGCAGAAACGGGTTTGAGGTTCTGCGAACTTCCTCAAAGCCTACTTCAGATTTCGGATTTAGGGTTTAGGGCATGAGCGTTCTACTGAGGGTGTGCATGAGTGAAGTGATATGTGACGTCATTGGACGCCTGAACTCATGGTATGAATACCGCTTTGGCTGAAAGGCTTGAAGTTGGGAGTTTCATGGGGGATATTTACAAAGAAGACAGTGAAAGGGATTATGATGACGATGAYGATGACGACGGAGAGGGAAGGGGTCGACAGATGCTGGGGTTTATGTTTGGCAATGTCGATGACTCCGGTGGTCTCGACGAAGAGTATCTCGACCAGGTTGTTACCAATTTCTTTTTCCTCGAGAATTTGGTCATTTTGCTACAGAAACCAAGGCTTTTTTGAACGAAATGCTACACAGAGTGCAGAAAGTGAAGCCGACGTATCTCAGTTATGGTTTACTTTGTTGATGGCTTATAATCACTCCAGGGTGCTGCTGCCTAAAATTGCCGGGGGTGTCGTCCGAATCTTTCTGAGGACTTCTAGGCAGTCGAACATCTTTAGCAGTTGGGATTCTGGGAAAGAGTTTCGTAAGGGTTGGACCACGTTTCTTGGGGTCTTTCAGTTGGCACTGTAGGATGAATGGTCACATGCTATCGTTCTCAGGATGCTCAAAAGAAAATAATTATTTGATTTCTCGAGATACAACTGGGAACTGAATCAAAAATGCTCCAATACTACCCCGAAAGCTTCTCCTGAACCGCAGATCAACATGTTATGCCCCGGAACAGCAATCCTCTAAGCTGGCATGATGCAGTCAGCAATCCTGAAAAGGCCCGGTTCCTCAGAGTTGGGTTTCATCAACTGGAAAGACAACCGCAAATTAACTCCACATAGAACTCCCTTAGTCATTGGTATCAGTTGGAAGGGTGTCTCGATTCAGTCTCCCGTTCTATGCGGTGCGACTATATCTTGGGTGTAGTTCGTCCTCACATCACAATTAGGCATCAAAATTAGTTGTGGCATTTCGTGCTGAAGTTTAGAAGGCCACCAAGTTGTCAATTTTGAATAAACTACAAATTTCGTACCGAAGGAGTTAGCAACTGGAGCAACACGTGTCGGGTTTGGAATGCAGTACCGTGTGGCGTGGTTGACGTGCCTCGTCATTTTGGTCAACAACCTGCAGCCTCCTAATCGATGGAAGATAAGGAGCTCTGCATGCCTAGAAATTTGTGGCCATCTTGGCCTTGCCTTACGTTTTGAAGTTACTTACAGGGTGATTTATTTCGATCTGAGTGGATGGAGAAGCTGATCCTGTGACTTCATTGGACAGAGAAAAGAGATCCACCTGAGGAGGAGGACGATGAAGAGACAGTACTCAAGAGGTGTTCGCAACAACCTGTACTTCCTGGTGTGTCATCGAGTGCAGATGGGGACTTTGAAAGCGGGAGCAGTTCAGAAGAGTCTGAAGGTGGGAGTGCAATTGAGGAAGACGGCAATCAGGCAGCACTTGTTCTATCGCATTCTCGACGGAACCGGATTAAACAAAAGAAGCTCGTGTTTACCAGTGCWGAACCAATGAAAGGAGACAGTGATATGTACGAGATTGATATCGCAGAATTCTGGAGGCAAATTCCTGATGCAAATTTTGACCTTATTCATCAAGTAGAATGGGAAGACGGTATACTTTGGGATGCTTCAGACGCAATCAGACGGGGTGGATCCATTTCTGATCATCGTGCCAGTTGTCAATTGGTCGAGTTGGACTCTGAAAGTGAGCTGAGCCACTTGTCTGAGAATGATCACGAACGCCCGCTTACAAATCAACGTGAAGTAGAGATGATTGATTATTCCAACTGGCAGAGACCTGGTGTTGTGGAACCATTATGCCAGAGAAGCAAAGAGTTGGAAGATGAGAATGAACTTCTTCTGTCGGCTAAATCCTTGCGACATCCACAAATGCTGAGACTTCAGACTCGTTCCCTTGAGAAAGGGCCTGATGGAGAAGCAAGAGCTGAATTGTTGAAGCGTATTAGCATTATGACTCTTGAAGTGAAGGAGAAAAATCAGGAGCTGGCACGTGGAGATTGGCTCAGTAGCGTTTTTTGGGGAGATCTAGAGCCCGGTCTCTCAAGGTCAAAGGTAACTTCTTGTCTTCACTTTGGCATCAGGAGCACTGAGTACACATTGTTGTTATATGATTGTGATTAACCGTCACTTTTACTTGCTGATCAGAGGCATGCACAAGAGATGTTGATGTTGAGAGATCTGCACTTTGAGGGCATCCTGGCACACTTCATTAAAGTATATCTGGCACTAGATTCTAAATTATGAGGATTCATTTTGGTGCAGGTGATCTTAGATTTAATGGACCCGGAAATGGTGTTTGAGACCTCTGAAGCAAAGAACAGCCAATCTATAAGTCTTCATGCTGCCGCGGTTGTGCTTACCCCAGGAGGGAAGGAGGGGGCTCCTGATGGTGCAGATGGAACAGTTAATGCTTCTTTATCTTTGACTAGATTCAATATTAGCAATGATAAGTATTACACAAACAAGAAGACCCATCAACAACAGAAGTCAAATGCAAAGAAACGGGCCATTCATGGAGTCAAAGTTATGCATTCACTTCCAGCCATCAAGCTTCAAAGCATGAAGCCTAAGTTATCCAAGTGGGTTCCTTTCTTCATTTCCAGCCTGCAAAAACATCTGTTTTTTACCGGTGGTGATCATTACGAATCTTTCCGACCTGCATGTTTAGTATTTTGGTGGCCGGGATGATATTGGAGAAATTTTTTAATGGCTGCATTTATCATGTTCCCGTTTATTCTTTGGGTACTTGTGAGGACTTTGTCTTGAGTGTCCTGTATACTCAATTCAATCTTTATACGTCTTATTCTAGGTGCTACTTGTTAGCAATTATATGGGCCTCATTTCATCGAGGATCAACAGGTGGTTTATGAGTTTGAGTACTTGTGATGTTAAGTATCTAGTTCCAAGCTTGAATTGCCAGATTCATACTTATTGCATGTTACCTTTTCATGTACTCTAGCCTGCTTGATTCCATTAAATTGGGAAACCACGAAATGATTTCTAAGATCGCTATTGTGTTGTGGACTGGCAGCAAGGATCTGGCAAATTTTCATCGTCCAAAGGCAGTGTGGTATCCTCATCATAATGAAGTAGCTGCAAAGGAACAGGGAAAGCTTGCTTCTAGGGGTCCTATGAAAGTAATCGTGAAGACACTAGGCGGGAAGGGAAGCAAGCTTACTGTTGATGCCTCGGAGACCTTGGATGTTTTGAAGGCAAAGGCTGCTAAGAAGTTAGGAGGTGAATATCTTTTTTGGCCTRTGTTTCTGATTATGAACTGGTGTAAGCTGAAGGCTTAAAATTCTGAGACTGCTAGCTTATTAGACTCGTTTGATTGCCGACAGACCTGAAACCTTCGGAAAAGACGAAGGTATTTTATTCAGGAAAGGAGTTGGTAGTTGGCTCCACTTTTGCTCAACAGCAAGTACCACCAAATTCAGTGCTGCACCTTGTACGTACCAAGATTTATCCATGGCCAAAAGCACAGCGTCTACCTGGCGAGAACAAGCCTCTTCGACCTCCAGGAGCCTTTAAGAAGAAGTCGGAACTTTCAGTAAAGGATGGCCATGTTGCTCTTATGGAGTAAGCTCTCTTCGCGTCTTCTTACTTCTCTGTCCACGTTTGTAGTTCTTTGTGATATTTTGGCATATGCTATCGTATAAGATTTTAAAAACTTGGAAATCATTTAGTTCGAGTCTTGGAAGTCTTGCAGGTTCTGCTGGCACTGGCATGCCGTGTATGGATATTTTTAAGATTCCAGCTTATAGACTCGTTTTGATGTTGTTTCTGGGTTATCGCCATTTGTGAATTATGGGCTTAATCCAAAGTCCCACGTAGTTCTTAGCAATCTGCATGCATGCTGTTACTTTTTTGTAGGAGCCCTGCTTCAGTGGATGTAGATGTGCTTGAAATGTTCATGGGTTCAATCTTTGTGTATGTGATATAGGTATTGTGAAGAAAGGCCGCTCCTACTTGGAAATGTGGGCATGGGGGGACGTCTTTACACTTACTATCGAAAACGTTCTCCAACAGATGCTGCTGCTGCCACCCTTCGCGCTGAGCGGGGYCGCTGGGTTGGTATCAGTCTGCCTCTGGAGCCAACGGAAGATTCCCCGTTTCTTGGTGACATTCGCCCCGGAGAAACTCAGTCAAGTCTGGAGACAAACATGTATAGAGCACCTGTTTTCTCACATAAAGTGGCTACTACTGATTTCCTGCTCGTCCGTTCTCCGAAAGGAAAATTGTCTTTGAGGCGCATTGACAGCGTCCACGTTGTTGGGCAGCAGGTCTCTTTCTCATTTCACTTTCATGTACTTAGTTTTAGTCAAASAGTTGTTTGGTTTGTTTGGTTTTACTAGTGTTTCGGACTATCGTGGATACGTGCTTTAGATCTTAGTGACGGTATTTAATGTGTTATTGAGGCGCTATTAAATTAAATCAGGTTCATGGTCTTAGTCTGTTAGAGTTTACACATGTATTGTTCTCTTCTGACACTCATAATTCATTATTTTGTGCTAGGAGCCTCACATGGAGGTGTTGACCCCAACTTCCAAGTCGGTGCAGAATTACGTAGGGAACCGGTTACTGGTATATTTGTACCGTGAATTTCGTGAGAAAGAGAAACCTGGTGTCATAACACCTCACGTACGGGCTGATGATGTCACTTCACAATTCCCCTCGCTTACCGAAGGATTCATTCGAAAACGTCTAAAGCATTGTGCTGATCTTCAGGTTCGCTTTTTTGACTTGTAAATGGGAAAGTGTAAGACTTTCTCTTTGGATTTCTTCGAGCTCATTTTTATGTGCCAAATTAATTAATTTTTTCTTTCCGTTATATGCTCGGCTCCTGCGCGCAGCTTCATTTACACTTGGTTGACRCCATCATTAATTTCAATGTTGTTGGCGTGTAATTAGAAAATTGGAGGGGATATGTGCTGGATAATGCGACGGAATTTCAGRATTCCTTCTGAGGAAGAAATGAGACGTTTGGTGACACCTGAGAATGTATGTACTGTGCTTTCTATTTTAAGGGAGCTGTAGAATAGTAGACTGAGAGAAGTCTCAGCTTGCTGCTTGGGAGCCTTTGCATGGATGTTAGTCTTAATTTGTGGTTAAAAATATTCTGGAGCAGGTGTACTTTTTTAATGCATGCTTTTTTCATTGAAGTTTTGTGAAGTGAAATGCTTTTTAATTGCTCTGTTCATTCCTCATAACTGAGTGCTTCTATATCAGGTTTGTACATACGAGAGCATGCAAGCTGGGCTGCATCACCTGAAACGCATGGGTGTAAACAAATTAACTCAACCGACGGGCTTAGCTGCTGCCATGAACCAGCTTCCTGACGAGGCGATAACCATAGCAGCGGCATCACACATAGAGAGAGAACTGCAAATCACTCCGTGGAATCTTAGTTCCAATTTTGTGGCAGCTACAATGCAGGTAATCGAACTTATCCCATGCGGATTTTCCTGAAATCTATGTAGGTTTAAGATTTGAAGGCAGTGCATAAGGAACCTAATGCAGGCTTTAACTGTAGTCTCAAGAGCTAGAATTTGAATTGCGGGGTGGAGATGTCTTGTATCACCTAGTGGTTGTGGGAACAATCTGTTCCTATTCCGACGATTGAGTGTGCAGTTGGAAGAAATGTTTCTTAGCATTCCGTCTGGGTGTGACAGATGTCAACTAAGGGCAAGGTTAATGGGAAGTTTGGGCGAGATGCGTTATCGCTGGTTTGTGGGGCCTGTGGTCAGGTGGGACACTGCACCTTTCTTGACTGTTTGGTATCGATTTACCAAATGGTTCGTGAGATTCTGGGTTTGTTCCTGTCAAAATTTTAGAGAGATCAAGAGAAACAGTCTATTCGGCCTTGCTTGGYTGCTTTGGTGATTCTGCTATCTGACAAGTTTTTGTTGTTCGTTGAAAGAATGAAGGAATTATCTTCACCTTGTTTCGAACTTTTATTATATTATTTCATTGGATTCACATTGTGGATACTTTATGAAGTCCACGGTGAGCGCTAGTCATTGTATTTGGCAAGAAATCGCCTACTCAGTGAAGTGTACGTTGTTACACCTGGTTTCCATATTATGTAGAATCTACTGCTGCTTATTGGGTTCAAGTGGGTCCAAGTAAATTGGACCCCAGGTTAATCCTTACCTATTAAAAATTGACTTATCTAATCAGTAAATAATAAATTTTTAATTCAAGCTATATAATATTCCTGGTATAAAGTATTATAGTTGTAATAAATGATGTGAATAAATATTGCATACAATAATGATACTAATTGAGCCCTTTAGTTTTTAATGCGAGGTTGTGTGTGGTCCTCTTACTTTGATACTTCATTTTTTGCAGCTCGGTCACATGAGAACAAACAAGAAGTGCCCTTTGTACAACGAAGAAGGTGAGCCTGTGGCTTGGCAAGACTTGGGAGCAGCTGCCGAYGGGCTGCTAGAACGACAAGGAACAAAGATCACTATAAAGAGAAAGTCCATCCCCACCAAAAAAATGGAGGAACTGGACTCACCGAAATCTTCACAGTCTCCAATGGTTAAAACCCCACTTCCAAAGAAAGAAATTCCAGTCCCTGCACCTTTACTTAAAACCCCTTCGCTGAGAATGACGATTAAGCTCAATTCAGGGGGAACTCCTAGTCAAATTACTGATAACTCTCCCGCGCCTTCTGCGATTAAAACTCCTCGAGAGAAGGTTGTTAATGTACATGGAGCCCAGGTAAATGGTGCAGAAGAAACTCCTCGTCCCAGTCATCCCTCCCGGCTAAAGGTTAAATTGTCTAACCAGAAACATAAAGGACAGGTTAAGCGATTGAAGCAGGATGTAGACGTAGAGGCGGCGAGGAAGGAGAGGGAGAGGAGACGGGAGAGGGAAAGGCAGGAGAGAGAAGCATATGAGCAAGCCTTGGTCGAGGAGAGGGAAAGAGAAGAGAGGGAGAGAGAAGAGAGGGAGAAGGACAGGGAAAGGCAAGAGAGGGAGGAGAGAGAGTTTAAAAGACGGGCTACTGGGCTTCATACAAACGAAGTTGCACTTGGTCGAGGTAACAAGGTTGAAAACAAGTTGGTGTTTGTGAATAAGTCTAGCAAGAAGAGGGTCGTTCGAGCCAAGGACGACCCTGAGTTGTTGAGGAGAAGAGAGAGGGAACGGGAGCAGGCTGAGCGCTTKGAGAGGGAGAGGGAAAGACAGGAGGCTGAAGAGTAYCAACGGGCCCTGGAGGAAGAGCTGAAGAGAGAACAGGAAGAACTCGACCGGAAAGAGAGAGCAGAGCGAGAGGAGATGCTTCGCATGGAACAACTTAAAACGGAGCGAGAACGGCATCGGCAGCATTTGAAGGAGAAGGAAAGAAAACGGGAGCGAGAGCGGATTCGAGAAGAAGCAAGGGCACGTGAAGCTGAACTTGAAGCTCAAAGGGYGGAGAGGGAAGAAAGGGAGAGGCTAGAAGAGCTACAGCAACGTGAGAGAGAGAGGATTCGGCAGAAGAACATGAAAATTAAGCACATAAAGGAGCGCACAAAGGTTATATCTGTTCCGACACTTCATATCTCAGAGAAAGAGCGTGGGAAAGGGATTAAGAGACGGCCTGACCCACCCGCGCCTTCATTCCATCATACTCCAGACTATGGTAATGCTCCCAAGCGATTACGCAAGAAAGGAGGCGAGGTGAGGTTCTCAAATTATTGAGATGTCTTCTGTCTTACTTTCATGTCTGACTCCATGTCTTGTTCACGTAGACGACATGCGTCTATATGATATATTTCTGAGTCAGCCCACCTATTCCTTTCTCGCTCTGTTTCTCATATTTTGGGTAAAAGTGCTTGCAGGTCGACCTCTGCAACATTTTGGAGGGGGTTGTAGAGAACTTGAAGAGCGCGGATTGTTCTTATTTGTTTCTGAAGCCAGTGCCTAAGAAAGAGGCCCCTGACTACCTCCATTATGTAAAGCGCCCAATGGACCTGTCAACAATCCGGGAGAGGGTGCGAAAGCTCAAGTACAAGAACCGAGAGGACTTTCGACGTGATGTTCAGCAAATTGCTGCCAATGCCCACCTTTATAATGATGGTAGGAACCCCGGCATCCCTCCGTTGGCCGACAGATTGCTTGAGCTCTGTGATGACGAACTGGATGCAAGGGATGAAGAACTGGACGAAGCGGAGGCAGGAATTGAACCTTTGGATGATGACTCAAGAGGAAACTCTCCGAGACTTGATCGTCGACGAAGTATCCGCACGTTTTAGTTTCCATCAACCTGTTGATTGATTGATGCCTTTGAGCGTCAGTGTCTTTTAAGATGTTTCGGAATTTGACATGATGGTTTGGCGTAGTCATCCTTTGAAGGCAGCAGGCGCAGAATACTCCCACAGAAAGGTCAGTTCCTCATCAGAACTGTGAGACTGTCGATGTTTGGCTCTGCTGCAATGAAGGTGACGGACTGTATTTTGAAGACAAAAGCGGAACTCTGTACAAAGCTGGAGAGGGAAAATATTTTCATTCTTGTGTTCATATTGTGACATAATCAGTAGGTTTTGAAGAGGTAGTAACCCAACCAAGTGGAAGCTCAGCAAKATTGCTCAAAGAGCTCCATCACCGACGTTTTTTAATTGCATGCGCACTGGCGTCCAAAGCGTGTGGCCATGCTTGCTCTTGTACTGTCTCATTATTTGAATAAATTTCAATTGATTCCAATTATCTTGCGCGTTGTACTGCACTGGCTCGTACTGGCTTGTACCAACGCGTCTATCGATCTTAATGTCCTGAGACTGAGGGAGCAGCTCTCTTTTACATTAACTGATGCAGTATGGAGGGGACTTGGTGAGTAAATCACCTCTATACCTGCTACATGCTTGGAATATACTTTTAACAAGTTTATCGCTTGACACGGTAGCAGCTTCTCGGAAGAGTCCAATCAATTGGGATATGGACCTGCTGACTCCTACAGGCCAGCCCTGAGGAGACAACGATTGGAGAGATCGAGGGCTGCAATTTTCCGTCAGCAACAAAGGTTCCAAGCGTTTCTATTTTCAGCAATCCGGCTTCATATTGAATATGGGTCCCTCTACCATAGTGCATTCCTCTTCATCACCAGCCCAGCGAGCCCTGTTGTCCGTGCTGACCTGGTGGCTCCTATCTGTGTGTCGTCGCTACTGGAAACTGCAGGCGGTGCTTGCAGATGRAGGTTTTAGCTGACAGTCATACGATGCCGTCTGTTGAAAATACCGCCTGCCCTTGGGATGAATCCCGAGTTGGGCTTTTCCAATGCCCGAGCCACGGAATTGCTGCACCACGGCCCATAATTAAATAGTTCAAATAATTTTCACCAAATGTCAATCTTTATAAGTCACTCCAAAATAATTATTTTAGAATAAGTTTTTTGTTGCTTGGTCAAATATTGAAATAAAAAATATACTCCTAACTGTTTAGTAATATTTATTAGAATGATATGAGACAATGCTTTACATGTAGATTGTAATGAGTAGCATCCATCCCCAAAAATTCATATTCAACTTTCAAATTATAAAGTCATCAAATGTTGCCTGTTCTTAAGAAGCCCAATGAAGGCTCCTTAGTCCTGTAGGGGTCAAGACATCAAAGCACTTAATAATTATTCCTAATCAAGTTAAAATAATGCAATAATTGGTTTTACAACTAAACTTCAAACCTCTATTGATAATTCTCTATCAAAGAATCTAAATCACAAATAGATTTTTGGAAGTGAAAACCAACTTGATTTTGCACATTTTATTAGATGACCTTATTTTGGAAAAGGTTGGTTTACAAATCCTTAATGAAGTCTACTATTCCGGTTTAGACACAATGACTTCAATATTTATTTGAGTATCTCCATAACCTTTGAGGCTTGATGAAGGACAATGAACTTCACGAGAACATGACCACTTCACCTATTCTACTCACAAAATTTTAAAAAATTTAGCCTTTCATGTCACCAAAGAAATCTCTCTTGTTACTTGATGGTGCATTTGATACTTCAATAAAAACTGAACTATTAATCCCTAAAGGACCAAGGTTGCTTTTTTGTCAAAAACTACTCAAAACTTCCATTTCTGTTGCCTTCACCCAAGAAAAAAAAAAAAACATTTTCTTAAGAATCTAACCATAGGATATTGTAATTGAATTTTGTGAGATCATGTTGTAAAAATTTCATCAAGTTTGACCATATGGATTAAAAGATATGAGCATTCAAAGTTTGAAAAAAAAAACTTTTCTTAACTGCGGTCTGCAATTTTAGATGACTTTGAGTCTTTGACTGCCGTTTGTGGACATGTTTTGCACTACAGATTTTGAATTTAAATTTTTTTGTATTAAAAAATTGAGTTGAAAGTCTAAGAAAAAAAAATTTAGAAGTTGGAGTTGAAGAAATATTTGGTATCAAGACTCGAGCGGAAACATTTTGAGCTTCATTCAATGGATTTTTAGTAATTTTTGGTGCATCATTGAAGCCATCARATGTCTAATTTGCAATCTTTTGCAAGTGTAAAATTTTGACAACTTCAGTTTCAGCCAATTATGCTCTAGGATCAAGATTCAAGATAAAAGTTTGAATTACCTTAAATATAATGTCTAGAAAAGTCGTTGGAATAGATCCTCCTCCTCGTAAAGACGGAAATATGTTTTTTTCTTCAAATAGACAATTCGCGAAACAGGCACGAAGTAACGTACGAGTAGACGGGTTGATGTAACGAATAATGCTTGGAAAGTCAAATCCAACATAAATTCTTTCTTGTCGGTGAGCTCCAATAGTTTGGCGTTGAGCTTTTGAAATTGGAACCCATACACAACAATCAAAGACTTGTAAGTGAGAGAAACATTTGGAACACGTCTCGAAAGAAACTCTTGTAAAGAAATAATCTCCATAGATGAAGGACGGAGGCAAATAAGAGTTGCAGCACCGAGAACTACATGATCCCACATTGACAAAGATAAATTTGTATGAAGTAATAATGGTCTTGTAATAAGTTGGATTCGCTCGATGAAAGACTCAGCTAGTCCGTTTTGAGTATGCTCATATAAAATGGAATATGTCAAATCATTCTCCGTGGTAGTACAATAAACTTCAAAGGATTTGATCAAAATTCTTGAACATTATCCATACGCAATGTTTTGATTGGATAATCAAGAAAATGAACCTTAAAATGGATCAACATGGATTGTAAATTGGCAAAAGACAAATTTCTCGTTGATAATAACGAGACATGTGATTATTTGTACAATGCATCAATCAAGACTGAAAAATATCGGAATGGTTCAGAAATATGAATAATTGGACGACAGATATCACCATGAAGTCTTGAAAGCATAAGTGACAATTTGTGAGGAAGTTTCCATAGAGATGGTTTGGCAATAAGTTTGCCTTGCACGCATGCTTGAGACGATGTTATAGAATTATCATCTGCTGGTTGCAAAGTATAGCCAGCAATGCATGGAAGAATTTTTCGAAATAAAGTAGAGCCTAAATGATCTAGTCTTCCATACCAAATTAAAACTTTATTATTTTTAGAAGATAAAGCAAAACTAGATACAACGGGTGGATGGATTGAAATCCGATACAAGCCACTTGCTGCAGCAAAGGCTTTTTCCACTACTTTATTATTTTGCACAAAAATCAAAGCCTCTCGACTGTCTAGAATTTTAGTCGAGAGATGAAAACCGTTGGTGAGTACATTTT
>VACF01000605.1:0-36722 GCA_006891605.1 Pleurozium schreberi
TCGGAGATTTGACCATGCCGATGGAATTGGCATGAATGATTGGGCCTCCACGATAAATTTTGTGGCATTTCAAGGTTCCCTTTTTGGAGGATTTTTGTATTTTCAGCCCAAATTTCATTAGTTTTTTCAATCCCTAAACCGCATGCTAGCATAGATTGTCTTGATTCTTGTCCCAATGCATTTGATTTACAATTCCCCACATCCGTCCCCTTTTGTCTGTGTCCAAATTCATTCTAAATCACTAGCTATCAATGAAAAAGTGTCAATATCAACCCAAAAGTGGTCGACCGGTCTTTAATGGGTTAAGGAGGTGATAGTAACGGTATGCCTAATCTTGAAACAAAGCATCTAATTGCAAGAATCTCCGCTCCAAATATGAAATCACATATTTTCATATGTTTAATGTTGTACAACATTTACTACAAACTTCTATTACAATCCTTGATRTGGGAAATGAAAAATTTAGAGTCTTATTTGTCAATCTTTGAATGGTTCAATTTCTATCATTTTATGCTACATTGAGATGTTACAATTCAAAATGCTAATTCTAAAAGTAATAATAGAAATCTTTAGAAAAATGGGACACCAACATGATCTTGACTATCCCTCCAAAAGAGTGGTACACTCCTGCTTTGCATAAGTTGTCCCCCTCCCTTTCTCAAAAAATTAAAAAGCCGTTGATTTTTTTCTAAATGCTTACCTTCGAAGTCGCCGTTGATTTCTCAAAAAATCACAAACTGTTTGATCTTGTGAGATTTAATTTGAGCCGTCCAAATATAAATATGGATACGGATACAAAATGAATACTAGATATAGATACAATATCATATACAAATACATAGTGAATACTAGATATGGATGCAATATGGATATAGGTGCAATACTGAATACGGCCGGGTATTGAATACGGATGTACGGGATACGGGATGAATTGTTCCATATTGATTGTCAATTAAAGTGGTTTCTCAAAATTATAACATGGAGAGGAAGTAAAGGAGGAGGGTATGAAAAACTTAAAATTTAAAAAATTAAAATTATTTTGAACGCAATGTGAGGCTTCATGGTACCTCTGCCTCACTATAAGTTCAAAATATAGGACCAACTATTACTATCTTGACATGTCTCATTTTCAATTAGCATTCTAATATTTTAGTTATTTTGTCATCATTTATACAACCACAAGTCACCATTTGATAAAACTATAGAATAACATTTTTTAGATGATGTGCCTTAAAGTGCCCATTGGACGAAATTTAGCTAGTTTAAAGGGTTGTGAGTTCCCCTCTAGTTCTCGGACTGTGGGAACTTGGCCACAGTAGTAGCTTAACATGGCAGGATGGCAAAAAATCTAATGCTTTCATTAAATGTCACTTGATCCACTTTGTTCTACTCTTTGGTCATTCAATAAAAATCCAATTTTGTGCTTTACCAGATTTCTTTTTTTGAATATATATTATGCATTCATAAAATTGAGGCCCTTTGAAAATTTGATGAAAAAATAGACAAAATTGAATTCCAAGTTCTCTTTGTCCCTCCAATTTGATATTCAAATTTAGAAGGGTCAATATCTCTTCCAAATCTTCAAAACAATTATTTTTTCTTCAACAATTAACAAGTTTTTAAAACAAGAATAATTTATTATTTATTTTTGAACACTAAAAGACTCATGTAAAATTYTTTATTTGTATCCCTCTTCTCAAGCCCACAAAGAAAGGGATATCATTTTTCTAGATATATATTGGAGACTTAGGTTAAATTGCTACTACTCAACATTGGATTAAATATCATATTCTCAATGTTTTTTAAAGGTACGGGGTCCTATTTGTGTAGAAGGTAGAGGGGCCTCAACAAAGGGGTTGAGAATGTTACGCTTGCAATTAATTGAAAGTAGGTGCTTAATCAATTACATAGGTGGGTTAAAAAAGTCCTCAATGGACTTTGAAATTTTGCCTCATTAAATACGACTTAATTTTCATTGCCTAGTAATTAAAACTTGAAAATTCTATCATTGGAAGCTTATTTGAAAGTACTTTGCATAGGTACAAGAAAATTCAAATTTAGACATTGAACAAAGAAAATGTGCACTAGTAACCATGATTTGCTAAGATGGTTCACTATGATTTTTTTTCTTTCAACTATCTATTGAAGTGATTTTTTTTCTTTGGAATTTCTTGTACCTATTCAAAATACTTTGGATGCGCTTCTAGTGACAAAAATTTCAAGTTCTAATTACAAAGTAATGCGAAGTTAGATTAATATTTAGTGGGACGAATTTTAGATTTTATTTAGGATGCCCTAAACAAGTGACCCACATTCTAAATCTAGCACCAATTTCTTTGGAGGTTAATTGACATTTGAAGGACATTTTTGTTTCTAGCAACGCAACCTAAAGAATCTTGCATAAAATTTTAGGATATGGACTTGACTAATTGAATAGGTCAACAACTTTATTAATGAGAATGGTCAACCTTATAAGGTAGAAAAACAAGGGGAGTTTTTGCTTATGTATTGTTCTCTACTATACAACTTTCTCTACACATGTGGTGTTTCTTATCTTCACATGATCCAACCTTAGGATCAAACAATCACCTTTATGCAAATAAAAAAATTGTAATTATGTTGCATCAATGCAACGTATGTATGCTTTGTGCAAGCACAATACAACAAGCCTGCCTAATAAAAATACCATTGACTATTGAATATTCCAATGCACGAAAGCTTGAGGGTTTGGAAAGGTTCCTCAATTTGAGAAGGATAAAGCCCTCCATGACCAAGGTAGTCACTAAAATACTTCGATAATTGAACCAATAAGGGGGTTCTTTTTTGTTTCTACTATTAACAATGAAGTTATCCATGAGATCATTTAGGTTTGCAACATCCTCATTGGGTTAACCCTTGCCAAGGGTGCCGAGCCCCTAAAGTGGTCACTGGATGATTTCATTGTTCACTATAGAAACAAAGAACGTACCTATTGGTCCAATAATTGGAGTAGTTTTGGTGACTATCTTGGTCATGGGAGGTTGCATCCTTTAACCCAGTAAAGATTAACCTTGGAAGAAATCATCATTTTTGGTACAATGTGAATCATTTTCTTGAAAAGATGCCAAGAGCACTCATTGAGGGTCAAACTACTATACAAGACCTCCAATTTTTACACAAAATTCCAAAGATGATCATTTGCACATATGTCTTACATAGAAGGAAACTTTGCAGGAGGCTTGTATAGGGTAGGAGGCTCATATAAGGTAGGAGGCTATGAAAGCGAGCGGGCATTTAGAACTGCCCATATAGACACATTTGAAATGGACGTGAGGTGGTCTTTAAATGAACCTTCTATAGTCATTGAATCGACAAAAAAATAATTATTTATTGGAAGAGCCAATCATGCTCTTTGCTTTCCCCATTTCTCTTTAGAAGTTGCAAGTGAAAAATTTATGGAAGACCTAGGATCATAAATAGGGACCTATGACTCATTTTGTTTGAAAATTCATAAGTAATTTGAAAATGCTTCAAAAAATACTAAACGACTTGAGTTACAATCAAAATCTTTTTGCTTTGCCTGAAAAATAAGGTAAGAATATTCCTGTAAAAGAAAATACATGAAAAAGGCTTAGATGAGCGGTTTAGGAGCCTCTTTCTTAGAGTCTGCGGCATCCTTCTAGGTTAAGGGTTATTGAAGTTCCTTTGTTGCTTGGAAAGAAGCTTATCCACACTTTCTGGCCCAAAATGTGTCGTTCTCTTCCTCAAGCGGACTCTTCCATTTGAAGTTGATTTTGCATTACCCATATGATAAGTAGATGATAATAGTAATAAGTATGGGAGATGGTTCAAGTGAAGTTGATTTTGCATTACCCATACCGTGTAAAATGGGTACCCCAAACTGCCACTTTTTTTTGTTATTGTGCCTATTTGCAATTATTAGATTTGGTCAAGTTTTCATATTTTCTTGTTGGTAGCACCAACATTTGGATACCATATGCAAAAGTTAAGAAGGGTCAAAAGTTTTTTGGTAGATGTTCTAAAATCACTTCTTCAATATACATACATACTAATGATGGAGGTGTACATAAAGTGATGATGGGAGTTTTAGGCAGGGTGCGATTTAGGGTGCGACTTGGGGTGCGTCTTGGGGTGCGATTTGGGGGTGCACCCACCTTACAGCCATAGAAAGTCTTTCAGTCATGACTCATGTAGCAAGTCCGGGTCAACCCTAAAGCAGTCGGTCTTCCTGAGAGACAAACACCAGAATTCAGCATACACACTCAAGCCAATGGAGATTGCTAGCGAATCACCAAGTCAGACAGAATCTCCAACTTCAAGAGCCTATTGAGCAATTAGTTTTGAGGACAGAGAAGCTTAGTCGAATTATCTTCACATTGCATGAATATTCAATTCAAAGTTTCTTCCTTTTTGACATTTCGTGGACTTTTATGCACACTTGCATCTTCATTGCCGTTTCATCACTCATACGAAATAGAGCATGCAAACAAATAGCTGCACTAGGAGAGGTTTTGKCTCTGTAGCATTGATTCGCTTTACGAGTAAGGTTCTCAAAAATGCAACTCACACGTAGCATTTGTCGACGCAAAGCCTCCTCAGCTCAGTCCCCTTCCATTCAGAGCCAACAAATGAAACAAAGATCTCAATCTTTCTTCTCAGATTGGTACTGCAGCCACTTACTTTAATGGACTATTGATATGCTTCCACTTAATTATATCTGATTCCTGTGATTTTCCTCTAGTGTGATAAGCCTCCTAACGCTAAAATTAAATCCACTTTGCAGCATAACCGGGTGCAATGAAACAAAAGAGGTTGTCAAAGTTGGCCCACACAACAAGGCGTTATTGTAATCCCATTCCAAAACTCTAAGACTGGACTAATACTTTGAGGAAAGAAGAAATGCACTGTGGCCAATTTGGTCAAAACCCTGCAAAAGTCAGCAGGAATCACGAGGTCTGATACATTAAAGAGCAGAGTACCAGAAAAATCTTTTCACGAGTAATGMTCACTAGCTACGGAAGGATCAATGTCCTATTCTGTGCATCAAACTGAAATCACAAGACCATATTGAAAGCCAAGAAGATTTTATGGCGCTGTAAATGTACAACGCTGAAACTCCTGATTGAGCTTCCCGCATATCAATGCTATCTATTGAAGCGGGAAAGGCGAGCCTGTCTCAGGTCTTCTCTCGACATTGGAGATAAAGATCTGTCTCTACTAATTGGTAGTGGTGGTGCTGACGGAGATAAATCGTCTGCATCACGAAGTGTGCCGCACATTTCACAAGCAGCTGCAGACGGTTCATTATCGTAAGTACAACTCCTGCATCTCCACACGTGCAAGTCGCTGCGTTGTCCTCGATTGTTTGTAGAACGAGTATCTCGTCTAGATCCAACAGTTCCACGACCGAATCCACGACCCCTAGATGCCCACAGGTGCCTTACAGGCCACARCAACACTCCAAAAATCCTGGACAAGTTGAGGCTTCCAGGCGCATTCATGTAGATCACCCCTGCCAAAATGCCACACAGGTGACCGAGGAAGGAGGTTCCAGGAACGAACATCTGAATGACTAGAAGCTCCACCCAAGCAGCGTAGCGAGAGGGCACAAGGATTCCATACACGTTTGTGTGGCTCGGAGAATTGTAACCTAGCACCACCTTCAATGCAAACAAAACACCTGAGAATCCCACGGAACATTCCGAGTAGAAAGAGGTTGGAGAATCTGCCCAAACTGCAAGGAGGTACGATGACGCCACAACTAGGCTATGAGAGAGACCGAGCAGCACAGCCACCATAGTTGCGAATTTYTGGCTTCCCATAGATTCCTCCAGTTGGACGCCTTTCCACATTAACGACGTCATGTTGTAGATGAGATGCGTTTCGTCTACATGGTAAAATGCAGATACCCAGAGCCGTTTCAAGTCGCAGTCCTGCATTCAAGRCACTCAAAAGATGATCAAGAGTCCTACCCACTCACTGTCAGACTTACGGTTTCAAAGGCATTGGTTGCAAATTTAGGTAGAGGCATTTACTAAACACCACAATCGAGTGCTCCTCCAAGTCCAACACACCGGAATCTTCTTACACATCCGACATGGAGGTCATGTGGAGAAGGTCCAGCGAGGATGCCAACGTTCAAGGATGCCARTTCAAAATTGCATAATATGAAAACTGCATAGGTGTACTACAGGCCACAGCGAAAAGAACAGAGTTTCTAAGGTAGAGGATACTAAAACCATTAGGRACCTGATGCCGTCTCCTATACTGACCCCAGTTACCATCAACAATTCATCAACAATTCACCTATCATACATTTGATTGGCCTTCAATTAGCAACTGGCTAAGTATGCAGGCCTCAGCTAAATGTTTCGGCCACTGGAATTTGAATGGAAATGGGTTTGTCTACTGTTACTAATRTTGTTYCACAACCTCCCASTTCGAAAYTGCATACGAAACTCATCAAAACTGATGAAATTCTAATGAAACAGATTTGGCTCTTGTCCCCAAAGTGATCCCTCCAGAGCTTTTACACTGMTCTCCCARTGAAAGCATATTCCTATGAAATGCCTRAAATGAAGGAAAGAGTATCCTGAACCCTAGTATTTGTTCTGTACAGCGAAGGCACATAATTGAACTGAGGATAAAAGACCCATCGCGCACCTTAAGAACGAAATATGGATTCAGGCAGACTTCAGATAAGGTGGGAAGTATGGCATCGAACTTCCCAGGCCGTAAGTGAATGAACGTCTGCGCAGCTATGAGCGTCGTCGTCACCGGAGGCTTTCTTGGCAATTGCACAAACTTCGTTGCCGCTTGGACCGCCAACATGTACAACATGCCATTTCCTTGGACTCGTGCTCTTCCTCTCCACATCCTTTCGTGCTAGCAGTCCTCAATCAATGACCTCAAAAATTCAGCGGCAGCTTCYCCTTCTCTTCTTACACAGTTGAATTCAAGCTCCGTTACGAAACAATTCATCGTCAAAACCCTAAATCACTGAATTTCGTCCCCAATCATTGAATCCCAAGTCCAATTTGCCATTTGGTTGCAATTTTTTCCCTCCACTACACGACAATCTCCAGTTATCGATTCAATCCAAGCACTGAAATTCAAACCTCTCTCACCTCTTTCCGCAATCCTCTGCAACTCTAAGAATTCCACAAAAAGAAGGAAAAGAACTTTCAATTCAATTTTCCAAACATCACGCAATCTCCATAGAAATTAAAATAAGGTAAACTTCTATGACGCCTCGTCAATCTCTTCAATAAACATGGGATTGCATAGAAGCTACAAAATCCTTGTAGCAAAATCGTTCAAACAGAGTAAACAGGGACACGAATTGGTCCGTCTGCTTTCAATCGCTTCCAGCGATTGATGAACTGGTATGCATTGTCAGGATATCAACCCAAATACCACTATGTAGTGTGAACACACTTTCGGGGATCCCACGCCCTAGATTCAACGACGTTCTTCGGCACAAGCCAATTTCTCTTGCCGATTTCGGGGTGTTGCCGTTTCGGTTTTGTTTTTTCTCGGAGACGTTAGACTGCCTGAATTTCGTTGCTGTTGCTGTTGTTGTTGTTGTTGTTCTGGTATGATTTTGCCATTCCTCCTGACGATTTTTGATTGAGAATTGAGGTTCTGACCTTTTCAGGGTTTGATGGAGAGCATCTGTTGTTCTTGAGGTTTGATAGAGAGCATCTATTTTAATTCGAGTTTGAACCATCAGCTTTTTTCAGAGAAATCTCTTATATTTTTGTTCTTATCATTTATAGGTGCAGATTGAAGACATTGTAAAAGTCGCAGTATGAGTTCATCAGACAGGGGAGGCATTCAGGCCCTCCTTGCCGCGGAGCAGGATGCGCAACATATAGTGACCAATGCTCGAAGTGCCTAGCTTTTTTTTGAAGGGGGGTAATGCTAGGAAGGACTCACTAGAAGGAAAATGCGTCCTAAAATAGCTAGCCTTTGTAACTACAAATTGTCCACAATGACTCTGACTTAAAATGAGTCATTGTGGACAATTTGTAGTTGCAAAGACAAGTTGTTTAGGACATGTTTTTCTTCTAGCGGTTGCATCTTTTGAGTGGATAGTGGATAGTGGATAGTCAGGCTTGCAGTCTAGGACGTGTTTTTCTTCTAGTGGTTGCATCTTTTGAGTGGATAGTGAGTGGATAGTCAAGCTTGCAGTTCATAATACATGGAGTTAAGAGTGTATTTGTATTCATCATTTTGAGAAAAGTAGATAAAGCTAGTTGACTCAATGAAAGAAAATGAAATTGTTTGAATTGTGTGAATTGTCTTAATTCTTTCTTCTACTAGCTCAAAGTATAGTGATCCTTGTAGCTTTGACCAATGTGATTGAAGTTATGTGGATCATGTGTTACATTGTGAAGTGTTATATTGTGAAGCTTTACATTGTAAAGCTTCCAAGAAAGTTGTCCATAACCTCTCTGCACTCCCTCAAACTAAGAAGTTACCTTGCCAATTTAAAATGGAGTCAACTTAATGCAGTCACGCTTGTACTCTTACTCATTCATAGTGGCTAAAAAGTGGCACACATAGTCACATTACACATATACGATACTATGCGTTTAAAAGATGCGAACTTGCCATTCTTGAAAATTAACCCCTAAAATCCATTCAAAACTAAAATTAGTCCCAAGGCTTTTTTTCTCTCAAAATCCATTCAAAACTACCATTTCTAATGCAAGATGCAAAGCTTTCAAAATTAAATTTTTTTTTGCATATCTAACCGTAGGATCTTGCACTAGACTAGAATATAAATGTGTATGAAAATTTTCATGAACTTTGATTGCATGTATTGTAAGATATCTGTGTTTAAAGTGAAYAAAACAAGCTTTTTTATACATTCTAAGAGTACATTTTTTGGTTTTGGAGCTTCCTAATCAAATGTTTTTGCTCTACTGAGCTTGAAATTAAAATTTTATGTCTTGAAGATTCAAGTTGAGGATTAGGGGAAAAAAATTCAAGAAAAACACACTTGATATTCAATCCTTTACAAATATGGTATGGTATAGTAAAGATACGGGATACAAGATATGGACATATCCCATATTGTTTGCACCTCAAATCCAAACAACTCAATTATAGGATGAGAGGGGAGGGAGGCTAATAAATCATTTAAAAAAATTATATGGGGGTCTTTTGAGTGAATGGAGGGGTACATTAATTGAAATGCACGACTCCCTCACTATCCACTCAAAAGACAACCCCCACAATCGTAACAGGCATGTTGGAGTGTAACATTGAACTTATGAGAAGGTGGAATGGATGAAAACATTTAGGATGTTAGGATGAATTATTTGGGATGAAAATGTGACCATATTTGTGACAACGAGTTGTCTCAAATTGCATGACAATGTGTATTTAATATAATAGATGGGATCTCCTACTTTATTGGAATTTTAACTTGGTGATTGTTAAACAATATATGGACTATTTTTGTTAGATTGCATGACAATGTCTATTTAATATAATAAGGTAGAACCACCTATAACCAACCAAATAAAGAATTTGGACGAATGTGAAGCAATGGAATGCAAGCTAAATATTTTTAGAGGTGTGTTGATAAAAATGATGAGGATTGCAAAAACTTTGGTAGTTTCATCGCATGAACTGAAATTACTATGAATTTTGAAAGGCAAAAAGTGCTCCTGACCCATAGCTAATCTCTACACTCTTCCAATTCCGATCATTCAAAAAACTACTTTTCCACTCAATACTTCATACATTTTTTTGCACTACTTTGGAACATGTATCATGAACTTTTAGTCCCAACTTTGAAAAGATGAAAAAAAACCATTCTAGCCTTGGTTGGAAATAAGTCAATCTATGATTGGCTATGGGGCACTGGTTGGTAATGGGTGGTTCTACCTTAGATGGGGTCTCCTACCTTATTGGAATTTTAACTTGGTGATTGTTAGACAATACATGGACTATAATGGACTATAATGGACTATAATTTTAACTTGGTGATTGTTAGACAATACATGGACTATAAATCTCAATTGGTATACTAATATTTTATTGCTTTAACAAAAACACATGCATGAAGATTCTCTTGAGTATGTATTGTGTTGTTTGTGTTATCATTTTGAACATATATTATTGTGAACTTCAAACACACTTTGGCCTATCACCCGTCGTATGTAACGAGTGCTTTGTCTGCAGTTTTTGTGTACTCCATATGATGATGTCTATCCTGGACCAGGATTCCTGGTTAATGACTTGCGTGCTTGGCTGCAAATGCAATTCCTGATTTTGTRTATTTTGCACATTCCAGGTATACTTTAGACGTGGATCTGAAGTCCACCGTGACTGCCGAGAAATTGGAGTCTACCGCCAGCCGTGTAGAAGCCAGAAAGGTATGTAAATCTTGATAATCTGAGTCTACGGTTGTGAATTGATGATACTGCAAAGCAATGGCCTTTAGGTTTCTTGTCTGTATCAAGGCATTTTTTTCATTTTTTACTAAGTGCCACAGTGGCGATATTAAATGTTATAGTGGTGCTCCAAATTACAACATTCATCCACATATTGGATGTACAATAAAGTTTTCATCCACAATCTGGTGATTTCATCTAAATTTTAAAAAAAATTAAAGTTATTTGGTGATTTCATTCAAGTTTTTTGACAAATTTTTAGGCATTTTTTAGCCAAATTGTTTATTGTGGTGCAATCTGGCACCAAAAAGCCAAAGTAAAAAGCCCTGGTCTGTATATGGAGAAGAATGTTTAATAAGATAATATTGATGTTTGTATTTGTGGTTGATGATGACAGGGGGCCAAAGCAGTGTTGGAAGAGAGGTTCAAGACTGGCAAGAACAGATGGTTCTTCTCCAAGCTTCGGTTCTGAGAACTTACAAACACTACGGAACTTAAATGTAGAATTTTCAATCCCCATCTTTAATGATATTATGTGAAGAATTCAAAGTCTTTTCAGTAACTTCTCATGGTTGTAGTTGGGAACAAGGGTTGACTCTACAGTGCGTGACGTGACTTGTTTTGTCGATATCGAAGTGGCTGYGACAGCAGATCTGAAAATTGGTCGTACAAAGTTGATTTGCAATCATCGTTTTGTATCCGTTGAGTACATGATGACAGACTATTTTTCCTTACAATATGCGTTCTCCCCTGAGATTCGATTGAGGAGCCGAACTACTGAGAGGGTCTCCATGAAGGTTTAGGGTTTTTTTATCTCACGGACGACCTGCCCTTTCGTCCCATGTCGCAGAAGTAAACTCGACTGAGTTACGGCGCCTAAAAAAGTTCTTGTGGTGTGTTTGGGATGTTCTTAATTCCGGGTCCAAATAGTGGTGGTTACCACCATCTCACCCGTTTTGCAAACCTGTTCTTCTCGTGTTCTTTTGCAGTGCTAACCTCTTGCTTTCCTTTTACCTTGCAACTTTCATTGAATTTGAAGCAGAAAACCATCCTCTATTTCACCGTGGCGAGGCCTCCTCCCACTAGAGCTTGGCTTCAAATGTAAGAAACTCCCTCGAGATGTACGTGAGTTCAAGAGGGTCAGGAGTTGTTGTGGCGGTTGCACTTCTTTTGAGTTCTAACTAGAGTGACGTAAAGCATAGGTTCACTTGRCTCCACTTGAGCAATTGTACGTTGGCGACGGCCGAAGTAGTCGGCGACTCCTGARGCACGTTTGTGAACCAGAGTCACCTTTTCAATTAAAGTGTCCGTAGCCGCACATTAATCATTTGCATCGTCTTCAGTTGGGTGATGACCACGCAGTTTTTGTACAGTGTGGCAGACATGCACACAGTATCCCTCTGAAGTGAACACTGATGAAACAAGGCCTTGGAAACACAATTGACGTCGGTGATGATTGGTGTCAATCGAAAGCTCGAAATTGTCTTGTTCGCAATTCTGTGCTACTTTGTTCAGCCAGTGCATGCAAAAGTGCCACCAGTCCTTGTAGGTAAGCTTATTGAGGAGCATTCTTGTTGCAAGCAATCGTGGGAGAGAACAATAAGAAGCCCAGCAGGCGACAGTCAATAAGTTTCCTCTCATGGGCAATCCAGCTGCAGATGCTCAAATTATTTGCTTGATTCTCACTGTCTTGTTTGAGCAAGAGTTCTTAAAAGGCTTTTTGGTATGGTAGTTAGGAGGTCCATAAAGTGCCCATTTATTGCATATTTTCACCGTGATTCCAATGAAAATATATTTGGTGGAAAGGAAAAAAAAATTGTTATCAATTTGTAACATTGTAYTTTAGTGAAAATAATTAGTCACAACATAAATTATAAAGACATTAGCAAAAAATACGTAAAAAAAAGTGAGTTGGTCTAACAAAATAACATGCATTCACATTATTTTTAAGTGTTCTCTTCTTATAGGACAATATGGCACACACTCCGTAACCTAGCGTTCTGTCTCATTTGGACTTCTGGTAATAGTCAAGTGTTTGCCCATGAGAGATGGCCCAGTGATTATCTCTGTAAGGCTTTTGAGGGATGCTCTTTTGGATTCAGTAGGGTGGTCTAGATTAAAGTACACCAAGCAGTTCAACGTCGGCCTCATCAAGTTGGTAGGATTTGGCTTCTATTCGATGTCATTTGGTTGCACTTCTATGTGATGGCACATCGGGTGTGTGACTCTATTATTTGGAACAGGCAAGGGGTCGTTTTTTGTAGATTTTTTAGTTTTTAGTTTTTTTTTGTCCAACACTTGTGGCTTGGCTATTTTGTATCTCAGTGCATTCTGCAATGTAAATCATTGTTATCAAAAAAACAACTTGAATGCCCATGCGGTTAAATATTAATAGAATTTCATTAACCCTGGAGCATCATGATTCGTCTCCAAAATTGACAATTTGAAAAAAATCATTATGAAGTGCTATTTGGAAGCATAGGTTGGAATGGATATCTGATTAGAAGTTGTAGAGTGAGAGTTGAAGATTCCATTCATACAATTAGATTCACCAATCCTATCACCAATATTTTTTTATAAATTTTCAAAGGGAAATTTCAAAATTCCTTCAAAATTTGGTAATAAGCAAAATATTATCATTTTTGGAGTAGAATTTGCTAGAAGGGATTTGAAATGAGATTTTTTTGACATAGTAATTTTTTGAAATCACTGTAATTTTAATATCTATGACCTCATTTTGGCAAATCCAGTTTTGAACTAAAGTCCATGCAATTTTGGCTTGGTCAACGACTAGACATACTTGCACATTGATAATTTTAGAAAAATATGTACTCTAGTGACACCAAATCCAACCCATAGATAGAACAACAACTTGATTTAGTATCTCCAAAAATTAGAAGAACTTTCATCCACACAATTAGGAGGATGAAACTTCAATTGCAATCTGTTCATTGTCCAAAAAATGAACGTTAGAGCGCTCCGGCATTAAGCATTTCTTTAATTGGTTTAAATATTGTAAAGACTGACTTCATTTCAAAATAGTAAAATTTGAAGTTTAAAATGTAAATCAAAGTCCCTACCAAAAAAACTAGATAGAAATAATAATGACTTAATCCCTAAAGGACCATTTGTCCCTTTGGGGGACAAGGTAGATTTCGGGCATGTACCTACAGTCTCAATTTTGGTCCTGATTTTTTTAAATATTTTGTGAAGATAGAAAAACTAACTAGCTTTATGGGAATATAATTTTTTTTTCAATTGGTGCGCGGGAACAAAAGTTATGCCCCAAACAACTCAACTTATGGGAGGGGGGGGGGGGGGGGGGGGGGGGGGATTAGAAGCACCACTTCAACATATAATATCATCACTTTGGCACTTCATAAAAAATGAAAACAAACAAAGAAACAATGGTTGTAGGACCTCCTACCACCCCATGTGGATATAGTAAGTTTCTCTCTTCACTTGGAAACTCAAACCTCACTACGGACACATGGGGTGGTAGGAGGTTCTAAAACCCATGGGGTGGTAGGAGGTGCTAAAACCCATGGGGGGGTAGGAGGTGCTAAAACCCATGGGGGGTAGGAGGTCCTAAAACCCATGTAGGATGTGTTAACTAGAATTAGTAAAAGCTTTCTTTTCCATTGAGAATTCAAACTTAGTTGACAATTTTAAGGCAATGTGAGGTGGTCCTTTTTTCATTCGGAAAGAAATGAGATGTGAAGTCATTACGAAAGAATGGAAAATAAAATTGTTCATGGTTTCATTTGAAAGCAGAGTAAATTGGGTTTTTTGGTCCTAGTGCGTGTCCGTCTTGGTGTGCTTCATTCACCATTTTGCTATGGAACAATGGACTACCACAGGGGCTAGCCACATCAAAAGAGCATGCCAAACAACGCAACTCTGTGCCTCTCTCATGCGCCAAGTGTGGAGATGCTCTAAATACTACTAGTAGTAACTAGGCACAATAGCAAAACTAAGTGACCGATTGGGGTACCCACGGCCAAGACGAATTGACCCCCTTATTGCCCCGTTTTTATCCCTAGAATAAACACTGGATTTTTTTATTTTCCACGTATGCTAAAATTTGCAAATTCTGAATTCATATTTGCAATCAAGAGTCCCATATGAACTTGGAGAAGTAAAGAAATATAAAATTGACACCGTAGAAAATATGGGCCAATTTTTACATTTACCTTATGGCGGGGCAATAAGGGGGTCGCTTTGCTTTCGCCGGGTACCCACCTTATGTCAATACTGTGCATGTAGTGAATTCATCTACTGTAAGGAAACAATCAATTCATTCTAGCAGAGTTAAACTTATAACCCTAAAAAAAAATCCCCATGATGTAATTACATTTATTGCACCGAAAGAATATAGCATAAAATATGAAATTCTTGAACTTGCATGAAAAATTGAAAATTTAAGCAAATGAGTGACACCCACAGAATTAAATAGGAAACCACCACCAAACTCCCTTCCAGTTTTAGAAAGTTCTGCTTTCTTTTGTTTCCTATTTTTTTCAGGCGTATGTCAGTTTCAGAAAGTTCCCAATTTCCCATATCTGGAAGTAAAAAATGCAGGACACTAAATCGTGCTCATGGAATGGGCCCCGCATGATAATGTTTGAGGGTCAAAGTAAAAAAAAGCCCCCTACATTGAGCCGTCACTAGGGTAAGTTCTCGACCTCCATTGTCCAATTAGGAGTCTCTGATTGCAAATCTGAATTTACAAATTGCAAAAAAAAAGTTGTGCAAAAAATTAAAAAATTTTGGGTTTTCCCCTATGGTAAATCTAGCCTGCGGGGCCCATTTTAGGGACACGATTTATTGTTTTGCTTAAAAAATGAATCATATTAGAGCTTTAAGAAAAGCAACACAATATGTTATTTTAGCAAAAGATATAGATACATGVATTAAATTTTTTGAAGAAATTGAACTTAATGTTGTCGTAGATGGCTATTAGCTTCCAAATTGAAATATGGGTTAAGAACTATAAGGGCATTGTTTCTATTGATGTTTGCGGAGGATTGCCACTTAAGGTGGCATCATCCATAACCATCAAAATAAACAATTCAACAATAAACTATTTTTTCTAGTTTAACAATTGAAAATCATGAATTTAAGAAAATAATAAAAAGAAATTGGATAAGGCATCTAATCTTTATGAATTTTCAAAGTAGAACTTCCTAGGGCACCCTAAACCATTCTCTAGTAAATTTGCCTTGATTCTAGAATCCAAATCTAAAAAAATAGAGACCACCAACCACAATCAAGCATGGATGACGGTTTCAAGGTACTTTTGGAAACAATTTAAGGGAAGTCTACAATCCAAGCATGGATACAGTGATGGTTATGGGTGTTGCTACCTTAGTTCATTGGTARTTAGTGTCTTTGGRAAAATAACGTTTTGAGTGTGAAAATGGAGGATTCAAAACCATACTAACTTTTTTTTGTTGGATTGGCAACCAACTAGTGTGTAAAAATTAAAAGGTGGATATGTAGCCATCACTTTAACTTATGAAATTGTTAGATTTTTTTACTTGCCATTTTGAGTCCAAGGCTAATACCTAGGTTGTTAGAGGTATATGTGTGTTGAACAAGGTAGGTATCGCTTTAAGGTTGGTTGTGACAGCTAGACCTTGCTCTACTATCTATATTTGAAGTTTAGTTTCAAAAACAACTTGTCCTTGAAAAGAAAAGGATTGTAGTCTTTGCAAATTTGAAGTTGAAGGAAAGTGGTTGGTGAGAATTTGATACTAGAAGAAATGTATTGGAAGAGTTTGATAGGGAGAGGATGCAACTAGTGTCCTTGGAAAATAATCAAACTCTTTTTACAAAAAGGAGGCAAATTGTAGTGCCAATCAAATTCAAATTTGTATTTAAGAGTGAAATTATATTTTCTCCCRATAAGCATTAGTTAAAATATAATAATGTTTCCTCCAAGCTAGTGTATGTTTCAATTTTAACAAAAATCTCAAAATTTTGCACCAAAAATTGAGATTATAGAAACTTGCCTGAGCTTTTAGTTGTCAGTCATGAGAACAATGGGACTTTAGGGGTTATTGAAAATATAGGCTTTAGTAAATTACCATCCTAGTTTTAATTATCTATAATAAAATAGATATGTACAAATAAACCAAAAGAAACAAGGAGATGCGTAAAGTAGAGCAACAMGCATTACTTGGCTTTGAAGATCCTCCCCATTACTTTGTGATAATAAATGTAATAAACTTCTTCCTATTTTGAAGTGGTAAATTTTGTCCATTGTGTAATTTAGTAAATAATTAATAATTTTAGATTCCAACTATGGATTTAGAATATTTGAAGTTTGATCACTTGTAGTAAAATTGTTTCTACATGTTCAACTTGATAAAAATTCAGAATAAAACTCAAAAAAATTAAATCCCCACTAAAGAACACTTGTGTACTTCTAAAAGAAAAAACCCAATTTGATCCAATATTGGAAATGTATTTGACACCAATTTACCAAAGTCAAAGCCTCATTTATCTACATGCAATACATAAATGCAACAAATTAGAGATTTTGGACTAATGTAGCAAGTAATAAATATGGTGAAGTTCTTGAGGTTTGTTGTGCTCCAAGTAAGGTTTCTAAGCATCCAACCTCAAAATACTGAAATAGTTTTGCAATGCCTTAGTATGGGGCACAACAAAAATGATTGTTTTTTATCATGTTCAAGAGTATATTCACTCTGCAATGCATCATTTTTCAAGGAATGGAGCTTGGATTGGGTCYAACTTGTGACGTCAACCGCAATCTTTGCACAATATTTCGCAATACCGCACCTTCTAACACATAGGATTGATGATATTTTCACTTTATCATGTATTTGTGCAAGTTGGAAGACTCTTGTTTTTTACCAAGTCCTACAAAAACAAAATTTTATAGCGACACAAATCAACTTTGTATGTGATTTAAGAATTTCTCCCTTCAATACCATAGTTGTAGGTAAGTTTGATAGAGAATAATTCTAGAAATAGATGCTGTATTTGGGGGATTTTTTTAAATACAAAAGCTAATTTCTGTATATTTGCAAAAATTGCACTAAAAAAATCTACTCTTACAATTTATTGAACTTTTTTCCTTGGAAAGAAAATAAATATACAATAAAGATGTGACGACCTTGTCCTTCACTTACAATATAATGATGTCTTACTGAAACGGCATTTTTTTCTCGTTAAGAAGGATGTATACTATGGGAATAGTCAATCTGTCTCAAATACCACGTCTACGCGGTCGTTGACGAAATCCAGACATGCTTCTTCTAGGGAAATGAAACAGAGCACTAGGCGGTCGTTTCTTGGTCGTTTWCGGWATAACTAACCCTATCGAATGGCTCTGCCTCGGGGGATCGAATGCCTTCGTAATGCACCCTCATGTTTTCACAACTTGTCGGAGTTTCCCAATCAGATTTGTACGCACTATGACACGTTCTTAGGATATGCAGGAACGTGCAATTACGCAGTGTCGTTAGAGAGGGTTTAATTAAGTGGAAGTTATGCCGATACTCTTGTTTGAGCTGATTGAGGTAATCTCGATGACATYGGTAACGTAGAAACCTCAAGAGTTTCGACCATTGTGTCTGTTGCTGCGCTTCTTCGATCCCAAATTTTTTGCAGTCCGTGCATGATGGCCACGATTGTCGAGATCTATTTCTAAGTGCATAACACGTTTGCCCAAATCAAWACATTTTTCCAGAGTTATGAATCAGAGTGATCGAAGTGGAAGGGTGTTGTGATCGGGAATAATTCATAATGTTGGATGTGCTGGAAACAGGGTGCCCCGATTCAAGTGAAGGTGAATAAAATCACTTCGACGAGGACACAGCTACCGTATGAGTACTACTCGCTTGATTATTGTAAGCCAGAGAAAATCGAGAACATGGCTGAGAATCTGGGTGAGGTTCTTCGGGGCGACCGCATTGAAAATTCTCCTTACACTGTGAGTTTTCTAGACCTTCTCTTCTGTGAGGGTCATGTATGAGCTCAACCAGTTAAATCAGTTTGTACTAATTTGCTCTGCATATGAGAATACAACAGCTTGTATTGGGTAGTGCATGAAATCTGTTGCTGAGTTGATGTGAAGGATTCTCGGTACCCTGTTGTGCTGATGATCTAAGTTGCTTCGTTCATGGGCAGTTCCAAATGAACACCGATAAGCAATGTAAAATTGTTTGCCGAAAGGAGAAGCTCTCTGAGAAATCTGCCAAGCTCTTGAAGGATCGGATCGAGAATGACTACCGTGTGAATATGTAAGAGTCGCTCGCTTTTATCCTGGTGTTTTTGAAATATGGCACTTCATTGATTCATGTTTTGTACGACTTCTTGTTGGTCAGATTTACTGATTCATATGCTCAGGATGGCATCCCTTGACCCACTGCTGCTGTTTCTTGTGCAGGATCCTTGATAATCTTCCAGTGGCGATGGTCAGAATGAGTGAACGAAGTCCTTTCAAGACCTACGAMCGAGGATTTCCAGTTGGTTTTAAGGCGTCCCTGGACACAGTGAGTACTTGATTGTTTTGTATTTTCATTCCAACAATTGATTTATTTTATCTTCAGAATTTTTTTTAATATTTTCTGGATTTGTCCTTAAAAATATCTGTTTGACAGAACAAGAAGGAGGAGAAGTTCTTCATTTTCAATCACCTGAGCTTCACGGTGGCGTACCACAAAGTCCCTGAATCTACAGATTATCGAATTGTTGGCTTCGAAGTGTCGCCTTTTAGGTTTGCTTCCCAGGACACCCCCAATGCCCTCCATTGTTAAATAAGTCCCAGCCTATTTTCATTTCAATTTCTCTGTGAGTGGGCCAAAGGGTCTTCCTTAGTTGTTTTAAGCGAGGTACATCATTTACCTAACACTTCAAGTAGCTGTTGCTTAWCAGGCCAAGTAGTTTTGATTCAAGCTTGTTCACCTATGGTTTATTCAATTCTTTCTGCTGAGTTTATTGATGTGGTGGGTGATGTAGTGTGAAACATCAGTATGAGACCTGGGACAAAGGTCAGACTAAGTTGAAGACCTGTAATTCCGCTGCCAAGGTGTTCGTTTCTCATCATCAACCTCCTCAAGAGGTTGTGGCGGGTGGGGAGATCATCTTTACATATGATGTGAAATTCGAGGTAAGCGAATTTCGATCCTGTATCCTCCAAGTGTAGGCTTACGAGCAGCACATATGTTCCCCTATATCAATTTGGTTTTTGATTGTATATGCTACTGTAGAGTACATCAAAGTCCTGGAGTGTTCTTTAAAGGTACTGTTTTTATTTGGTTGCTATCGCTGCATCCTTAAGTTCCTGTTCCTGTTGATGTTTTCATGTTCAGTCTAGTGAAGTGAAGTGGGCATCGAGGTGGGATACTTATTTGATGATGCAAGACGACCAGATCCACTGGTTCTCGATCATCAACTCTTTGATGATCGTCCTCTTCCTTTCGGGCATGGTAGCCATGATCATGATGCGCACACTGCATCGTGATATCTCACAATACAATCAACTGGAATCCATAGAAGAAGCCCAAGAAGAAACCGGGTGGAAACTGGTGCATGGTGACGTATTTAGGCCACCCAGCAGGTCTGGATTACTGTGTGCCTATGTTGGCACAGGCGTGCAGTTTTTGGGGATGACGGTTGTCACAATGATTTTCGCGCTTCTAGGCTTCCTCTCGCCAGCCAATAGGGGTGGACTTATGACTGCCATGCTTCTCCTGTGGGTCTTCATGGGGTTGTTTGCTGGATATTCTTCTGCACGGCTCTACAAAGCATTCAAGGGCACCAACTGGAAGCTCAACACACTGAAGACGGCCTTCATGTTTCCCGGAGCTGTCTTTATTGTCTTCTTCATACTGAATGCTCTCATCTGGGGTCAGAAATCATCTGGAGCTGTGCCATTCACGACGATGTTCGCGCTTGTCCTTCTTTGGTTTGGAATCTCTGTACCTTTGGTGTTTGTGGGCAGTTATCTTGGATTCAAGAAACCTGCCGCGGATGACCCGGTTAGAACCAACAAGATTCCACGCCAAGTTCCAGAGCAGGCTTGGTATATGCGGCCTGTGTTTTCTATCCTCATCGGAGGAATCTTGCCGTTCGGTGCCGTGTTCATCGAGCTCTTCTTCATATTGACCTCAATATGGCTGAACCAGTTCTACTACATCTTCGGGTTCCTCTTCCTGGTGTTCCTCATCCTCATGGTGACGTGTGCGGAAATCACCATCGTGCTCTGCTACTTCCAGTTGTGCAGCGAGGATTACCACTGGTGGTGGAGGGCGTATCTCACTGCTGGATCCTCGGCCTTGTATCTCTTCCTTTACGCCGCTTTTTACTTCTTCACCAAGCTGGACATCACCAAGGTGGTTTCCGGGATCTTGTACTTCGGGTACATGCTGATCATCTCGTATTCCTTCTTCGTGCTCACGGGAACTATGGGCTTCTATGCCTGCTATTGGTTTGTGCGTGTGATCTAYGGTGCCGTGAAGATTGATTAAAAGTGTAGAGGACATGTACATTCTTGGACTGCAGTGGTGAACATTTTTGAGGATGATGTGAACCATAAGCTGGTAGGTAGCGGAGGTCCAGCAGAACTTGCAACCATCTGACGTTTCTACTAGATTCCTGTGACAACAAGGAATCTGAGAATGGATTCTCAAAGGCGGGGAACCATTGCCGCTAACGAAGCTCTGAAGATTCCTGGGGAATCTCACTTAGCACACCCCAGGATATTGCAGTTTTTCTCGGGGCTTGTTGGCCATAGTAGGGAACTCTGACTCTATTTCACATATGCAGACACATGTCATCCCGAGTGTAAAGTCAGAAACTTCTGAAGTTATATTTCATGTGTCGTACTCTCGATGTTTTTCTCCTGGGTCTCTAACTTGCTCTTTGTTTACAGAATTTCATTTATGAGGTAGCATGGATGATGTCCTGCGTTGCATTCTTGTGTACTTGCAAGCGCTCTTTTCTTTCGACACTAAATTGAATTTGAACTTCGTGCAGGCATTTAGTTCTCTTTCTAGTTCACCCAGAAGACTGCATATTTGATTGTTTTCGTTAGCACGTCCAGACCTCAATAATGACCGTGATTGCATGCTCCCTGTATTTTGTAATTTTTTCAGAATCTCTTAAAGTTCTGTATAACCGTTTTGTGTCCTTCGGATGATTTCAGGGAGTTTTACAATAGTATTGGATGGGGAAAACATTTTTTTATTGAACCCTTTTTCGGTGGAATTGCTTGAATGCAGTTATATTGATTTGGATTTGCATATTTCTTCAGTGTAGTGTATTTTTGTAAATGAGATGTTCAAACTATGGACCACCATGTTCTGTATTCTAGCAACTTCAAGCTCCTTTGCTCTTGATGTGAATTTGACATGAAAAATGATTTTTTTTAAATGCATGCACAACTAATGGACACACCCATCAATACAGGCTAATAATACTATGAGAATCTTTGTATATAATGATCACTAAAATTACTAGTTATTTTTCATTTGTCAAGTGTTGTTATAGTTTGACAAAGTACCAAAGGGTTGGATGTTTCTACACAATAACCTCCGCAATGCAATATCCTCTAAACCACTAAAGCATTGTCAAGAAATATTAATTGTTGGTCCCATCTTAACAATAAGAACCACATACGAACATCATGCCCCTCCCTAATGTAATAACCTCTTGAAAGCAATGTGTTAGATTGGTTCTAATCCTATTGGTTTAAAGAGAATCTATTGCACTTGTCACCATTTTGTATAGTTAATAAAACCACCCCCAATAAGCTCTTCATTCTTGGTGGTTGAAAAATTTACGATATATTTTTTCTAATCACTAAAATATATGCAATTTTGGTTGCAGAGATCAGCAAGGCGAGCCATATTTCCCAACGGACAAAAATTTCTAAAGAGACGAATGCAAGAGGCGGGTGAGAAGAAAGTGTCCAAGTTTACAGAGTCTGCATGGAAGCTGACCTACTACCTTTGCTCCTTGACCATACTTTTGGTTTGTGCCTTTGATGAGCCTTGGTTTGGCAAAACTGCTCATTTTTGGATTGGATGGCCCAATCATACCATCAAGTACTAACAATCAACCTTGCCTCCAACTTCACTTGTTAATCYCAAAGTCGYCAAAAGTAGCAACWTATGTGTYTATTGTAGTTAAAATGAATYATTTATRATAGCTTCATGGAAGGTAACATAATGTGCCAATAAAAAGACAAAACCATATCTTACATTTTGAAATATTTGAAAGTTAGCATCATGACCTATTAACTTCCAAAGAAAACATTTTCTTTTTTGTCATGACACTTAGAAATGAGAAAATTCACATCATAGAACACACATTCAAGAAAAGATAGTACCTGCCATAACATTCTTGACCTTCAAGATTTGGATCCCTTTGGCATCCCATACATTGCGATCCCCGCTAATTCTTGATATTTTTTTAAATGCTTTAGCTTTATGCTTTCCTTTGAATCTTAGAGCATTGAAGATACAATTGTTATCATTCCATAAATAGTGCCAATGTAGAAACTACACCCCCAAAAAATGTCACACCTTTGAATCCAAAAATCATTTGTCAATCACTATTTTGAGTGCTAAATGTATCACTCACTTTTTCAGTTCTTGTATGAGAATTGAAGCTAATTGAAGAGGTTTGGATTCAATGCACCGACGAATGGAATGCAGGTTCAAGCTGAAGGTGTTGTACGCGCTCCAATGTGGTTTCTAYGCCTACAGCATCGCTGCTTTGGTAGTCTGGGAAACGCGGAGAAAAGATTTTGGAGTCATGATGACCCACCATATCATTACTATCGGCCTCATGGTGTTCTCCTACATTGATGGGTATGGTGCAACACCTAGCTCTTCTTCTTTGAAAAAGTGACCATATGGGATTAACCCCGGAATGCCCAAATTCTGGTGTTGACAAAAWTTTGAAGTKGAATGAAACCTTATCAAGCTGCTATTTAACAAATTGGTAACATGCAAGTTGCCACTACTTAAATCGAAGTTAAAAGACCCAAAASTGGAGAATTCTTTCATGATAAAYAATAGGCAAAACTTTGTTGCACTTGCAGACAAAAGCAACAACAAAACTCACACAAACAGACACGCAATACTATGCACTAGTAGAAAGCTGGCCCTGGAGCACCAAAGCTTGGTGCTAGAGGTCCGTATGGGCACCAAGCTCTGATGCTCTCCCCTGTACTCCCAAACCAACTTTCTACTAGTGATGTTTTTTTGTTTTTTTTTCAAAAAGAAAACCAAGTGCAACTAGCGAGAGATGAAAATCCAGTTCAATTTCTTCACTCCCCTAGTTGGCTCCTTTTTTTCTCAGTTCCCTGGTCTCGCCCTTGTGAGCCGGACTGATTATTTTTCCCTCTTTGATATCCAACGAACACGGTCTGTTTTCAAACCAAWAATAACATACAGTTCAATTTGGATCCCACTGAAATGCATCGAAGAGCYGAGCTGTGCTTTGCAGCTCTTGCAGACACCAATTATTAAGTCATACACYCATACACACATACACACCAATGCTTTTTCAATTAACAATTTCTAAACTAATAAACAACACAMTTAGTGTTCCTCAAGCCTACAGACTTGACATGTCCCAATTCCGATCACAAGTCTGAATAAGCCAAGTAACGGAATACCGCCTCGGAACTAAAGCACCGCACAAAGCTTTTGTTTTTTTTCCCAAAAATCTAAAAAATGGGATTCAAGCTTTTGGTATTCCCTTCCTGGCTTTTTCTATTATGTTTTGTGTCATTATATATATTATTTTCTTCTTCTTCTTCTTTCAATTGAAGGTAGTTAGTTTTGTTTTTAAATTTTTTTTATCTATCGTTTTTACTGCAACAACTGAATACTTCGGTGAGTGCTTTGCTTGCTTTGCTTTGCTTGCAGATCCTACAGGGCTGGGGTCAGCACCCTGCTCGTCCATGACGTGAGCGACGTTTTCTTGGAGGGGGCCAAGCTGTGCAAGTACTCCGCCTGGGAAGTGGGCGCCAGCGTGCTGTTCGGCTGTTTCGTCCTCTCGTGGTTCATACTCAGGCTCATCGTCTTCCCCTTCTGGATTATCTGGAGCATCAGGTCAGTACTACAAGGGAAGCTTCAAGTTCTTTAGAATAAAAAGTGAAGCTATCTCCTGCCCACCACCACCACAAAATGACTTTTATTCTATGTGTGCAAAGCGTGATACAAACGAATAGTCAACAATAACAACGTGAATGGAGAGTCTGTTGTTGGGTGCAATTCGACCACTCATAATCAATTCCTGCTCAGTCCATTCCAAAAAAGTCACAACTCTTGCTCAACAATCAACGATCAAAATTAATGAATGGAGCGGTTTTTATTAGTGGCACATGCACTATTTTATTTCCAATTTGAAGTTTTTTGGTGGGAAGGAGTGGGGATTATTGCTCACTTCCACCAAAAATGACTTTCATGGTGTGCTAAATAAAGTGCAACAAACCGTCAACAATAGTGCCACACTGAGCAGGATGTTCCTCCCCCATAGAAGGTCATATTAAAGAGGTTTTAGTGGCACAACCAGAACAGATATCGCATATTTAGAATGTGTGATAAGCGTGCTGCAACCAACAGTCAATGACAGTGTTCAAGATATAATTCCAGAATCAATGTTGACTGTTTCCAGCGAAGGTCACATTAAAGATTGAAGCCTTCCTCTTAATSTACACTTCAATTTCTTTGTGTTTTGCTTTGAACATGATTTTGGGGAGATTTAGGGCTTGGGCATTTACTGTTGTTGAGTTCAGTGAAGATTTTCGGTGGCCATGGCAGCATTGAGGTGGCGCAATACCTGAACCTGGGTGGGAGAAAAGAGTTCACCCAGTATTACTTTCAGAACACCCTTCTGATCATGCTCTTCATTTTGCACATCTATTGGTGGATTCTCATCTGTCGAATGCTGGTGAAGCTGTTCSAAAACTCGGGCAAAGTCAGCGACGATGTCCGATCAGGTGTGTCCGTCTGTCTGAACCCTAACTTTAAATTTGCGGAATGGAATGAGCTTCGTTTCCTTATCTTGGGGGCGAAATTTGAAGTGGAGAGAGAGAGATCAGGAGTTCCTCCAAAAATGAAGGTCAACTTCGTTAAATTGGTAGCATTCCACTGCTTTGCCACTTTAATAGTGATCTTTTTAAAATAAGATGTTTTCTGCTTGTTATGAAATGTGTACAAATCCCAAGAAATTTGTTTTTTTTATTTTTAGCATTTGTCTATTTTTTATGAAGTGTGTACATATCCCAAGAATTTTTTTTTGGCATTTGTTGAAAGGAACCGAGTAGATACACCTATTATAGATAGTAGGCCCTCGATTAGACCTCGACAAAAGTGAAACTCAATTAGTATGGAAAAAAAAAGCACGAAACAACAAACGGGAGATTGGAAAAATACATGGATTCAATTCAATAAAGTTAGCACCAATAAATTTGAATGTGATCTATTTGTCACAATAATGTTGGGCAKATACTATCAACATGGAATTTGGCCATTGTGTTCTGGCTTTTGTGCCAACCCTATAATGCATTCATGTAGTGTTTACAATMAAAAACTCGTCCCTATAATCGTGATTGCTTTATGGAACCGCACTTGTCTACTTTATCTCCAACTGTGTTTTCATACAAGGCAATTTTAAGATGTCCTTGAACGGATGTTGTTACTTTTGGGTATTTCTACTTTAGATGCATTGAATGTGGCATTGGCAATCCCAAGCAAGTCCTTGTGGAAATCCCTAAGCCATGTTACTCTTCCTACAAAAGCTTGCAAAGTGGCCTCTATAAAAAAAAATGGCCTAGAGTATGGCCACCAAGGCCTAACCCACTCAATTTGACACACTAGAGTAGATTGAGTGGGTCCTTGAACGGTCATGGCTAGTAGAAGGAGCACAACCCTCTATCATCCCGCGTTGTAATTGCACTTGGAAACTTATAACCCCACCTCCATGCTACATTTTCAGGCCATGTCTTTGCTTTTGCAGTAGTTGCTGAGTACTATGTTTTCCTACCTTAAAATAATTTCAAATAACTATGCCTAAAATTGAGATCATAGGAACTTCAATTGTCTTCAAAAGATACACTTGGGACTTTACGAATTGAGGAGTTGATCAAAATTTATATTGAACCAAAGACTTTAGAAAAGCATCAATCCATCTCCGAGTCCATCTTGCAACCCATCCAACAAAATAGAAAAATAAGTGAATTTTTGAACTAAGACRCCTGCATTGAGATGGAAATTCAAAAAATCTTATAACTTTTGCAATAATTATTGGAATAGCATGACAWATTCATATTTGTYGAAATTGGTGATTTGAAATTACTCTTAAAATCATATGTGTAACTATAATGATTAAAGTATAAAGTCACTASAGTATGATGAATRAATCACACTCTATTGTTTGCCCTTTGGTATATMTTTTCATCCATATTGCATGTGGCGTTGYAGTTCTTTGAATTTTGTCGCCTCTTAAGAATGCAATATGTCATTTTGAATATACTCTTTTAGGTTAGACACTCTTTWACAATCTCACAAATTAATAGATTGATTTCAATTTTTTTTTAGATTTGACACATTGAAAAATAGCTAATTATATATTTGAAATATCTGAAGAACATATTCATAAATTATAAATTTACAAATTAAAAAGTACGAATTTTTTTAAAAAAATGAATAATTTAAAAACTAAGTATTAGATTATAAATTTACAAAATGTAAATCAACAAAATTTTAAGTTTTAAAATTTACAATCTACATATTTTACTTTAGTTTTGTTTTCAAGATATATATAGATAAATTTGGAGGAAAATCCATTTGAAAATGCATTTTGCATATTCATTTATATATTTTATAAAAATGAACTATAAATCAAAACAATATACTTTATTCTTTTAAGGTCCAAGCTTTGCCAATTTGGAAGGACTGGAACTAAGTTGAAAAGTTTATGCGTTATCATGGAGATTTAAATATGATGTTGTTTGTGTGGTGGAAAGATATTGKAGATCCTAATTRGAGAAGAATTTATGGTGGATGAAGAGTCTAGTTGTGTCTAAATAATTAATAAATTAAAAAAAAATGTCATGGAGTTATAGAGTTATAATTTGATGAGATCCATAAGAGATGTTAGTGAGTCGCTATAAGTTGGACATGATGATTTTATGCATAGGATGTGGTGAAATACTTGGAAATTTGTAACGGTGATTTGATTGCCGATCTGTTTAATATAAAAATAAATAAAAATTCAGAATTGGTGGTTGTTTGTGTATAGCTATGCTTGTTTGGTGTGTTTCCCGAGGTGTTTCCAAATTGAGAAGGGAATTCAATTTAATGGTGTGTGTAGCACATTGATTTTATTAGAAGATGTGTTTAAGTGAATGCAACTAGTCTAATCGGAAAATTTATAAGTATGTTTCTTACATGTGATACCAATTTGGGTGTTTAAGTGAAGCCATGTTTGTCACGCCAAACCCAAATTGGATTTGTAGTGTATTTGTAGTTATGTTTGGCTATGGAATTTCAAATTAGATTATTGAATTTAAGTTGAGATATTTGATTTTAGATATAGAACCTATTAGCATAGATTTTGTACTTGACCGTCTTCCTTGGAACGAACTTATTATAGTAATAGAGTAATTTTTGAATAGGTCATTATTCYTCTTCAATAGTGCCCCAGCCAATGGTATATGTAAGAAATTGCCCCCTACTTCATGTTGCATATTTTTGTATTTCTTCACCTCTCCTACTTGATCCGTAGCCTCCAACAACAAATATGAATTCAAAATTTTAAAAATTTATCATGTGTTTTATAACATTTATAAAAATATTAAATATTAAAAATGTTGTGGCCAAAGTTCGGCCACGTCACAACGTTGTTGTGGCACAATTCTTGAATTCCTGTAGTTCGGGGAACTCATAGTCTCTTAAAGGCCTCGAAAAACATCAAATGAATGATTTCATAAGAATGCTAGTTTCCTCAAGGCAAACTAACTCAAGTTGTTTCATAATTTTCTTGATATTTAAAGAATTTATTTATGAACTTTTAAAGTTGGAAACTCGATTGGCCTAGTAGATACCAAATCATGCCATGAGACTTCCGGCTTAACAACCAACTTTATGGCACAAAAATGCTTCAATTCACACTCTTAGGAGTTGTGATGATTTTGGGTGAATTTGAAAGTATTTGGGTGCAGAAAACAAAACAAATTGTGGCTTTTAGGGTGTGTTTCAAACAAACTGTGGCTTTGGGAGGTATTTGCATTAATAATATGTTTGAAACACCCCCAAAAGTTATTTTTTCTTCTTCATTAATAATATTTCTCCTTTTTCATTCATGTTTTTTTAATTTAAAAACATGAAAACAATCTTCTTAACAAAATGGCATAAGAACACTACAAGTGAAAAGGTGTTTTTAAGTGAGTTTTTAAGTATAGTCCTAGATACAAGAGTATAAGTAATGACCTTTTAGGAGATTTCCAGTGAAATTTTACTAGAAACACATGTATTTTCAATAAATTTTTATCGAAAATCTCCATAGAGGTCTTTAGTTATAATCTTGTGTCTGGGACTATACTTAAAAACTCACTTAAAACACACTTTTCTCTTGTAGTGGAAACTACCTTAGAAAGTCCAAATCATTACATGTGTTCGTGCTTGGTTGGAGGGCTGCGAGTTCCCCAGGTTGCTAGTGTCGAGGGAACAGCCTCGCAGCCGTTCTCTGGCCTGTGTGACATGGCATGCCGACTGCCATGTCACCAAAAAACAGTTTTTAATTTTTAATTTTTAATTTTTTAATTTTAATTTTTTTTTGTTATTGTTGTTCATTTTTTATTTAAAATAAAAAAATAAAAAAATAAAAATTTAATTAATTAATTGATTATTTTTAAAATAAAATAAAACAAAATAAAATAAAATAAATAAAAAATTGACAACTGCTGTTCCCACGATCTGCCAGGGGAACAGCATTGGGGGATAGGCTTGAAACAACCCTCCATCCCCCCCAAATCCCTTCTAATGCTTGCAGTAACTCAATCCTGAAGCAATTGATGTCCATATTCTAAATGATGAACGAAGGGTTTCAAAGCAATATTTAGTCCAACTAACTTCTCATTCATCTAATATATCACTTGAATCTAATAAAGACAACTTTCATCTTAACCCCTATACGCCCGAGGGGACAAAAGTGTCCTCACAATTTGAAAGTTCACCTCAAAGTGCTATAACTTTGCATTCAATGTCCAAATTCAATAAAAACTTATTAGAGAGTCTACGCTCTGTCTTCTAGTTTGTCTCATAAAATTTTGAAATCAATCCAAGATATACAGATGTTTTGGAAGCCTATTGCAGTTCACCTGTTCAATTGGTATTCATCAAACTGCATTTGATGGATGCAACTTCAAGGGCTTGTATCTCCTTCATTAAATGTTTGTTTTAATTTAATTTGTTGAGTTATAAAACCCTTGAAATCTAGTTATTGTGGTAAAATTTTCATGTCAATCCAAGATGTTTTGAATGTTTGGGAGAAATTCAAAATTCAAAATCCAAACATTTTTGGATTGCAATGAACTTCGACAGCTTATATCTTCTTCATATGTTGTTTGTTTCTTATATTTTTTTCTTGGAAAAGTTGCGCATTTTAGTCTCGTTTGTGTGGATAAATTTTCATATCAATCCACAAGGGTATGAATAATTGAGAAGCATTTTAGTTGAAGGAGGTTCAGCCATAGATGTGTTTTCTGCAACTATTTAATTGACATTTCAAATCCATTTTGCAAACACTAAGAGTTAGTCGAATGATATTTTCTTTCACCAATGTATCTGTATGCTAGTTTTGAAGCACTTTATAGTTTGAGGTTTTTCATTTGAGTAGGTTTAGAAATTGAAATAGACCTCCAAATGTGTTTCAAAGAAAATTTTTAGCATCATTTTACAACACTAAAACATTATAATCTTGCACTCTACAATATGTATACTACAAGATTGTATAGTTGAGATTTCTATACCTTGGTGACATTTAGACATATAACACTTCAAAATTTTACTAAAAAGACAATCTTTTTAGTAGGTATTTACTAAAAAACTTACTTAAAGGTCATTACTTAAAAGACTATACTACTAGGACTATACTTAAAACACCCCTTTCTCTTGTAGTGAATACCTTAGCATTTCAAAATAGATTATTGCACCTCACCCACAACTTCCTGTTCGATTCAAATCTCACAAGTCGTCACAACCAGATGGGTCTACAACCTGGGAAGCTGGACCCAATAATAGTGACGATCAGTGGATCGTCCTTCGGATACAGAGATCCTTTTGGTGGTAAGCCATGATCCATGAACCTTCACGGAATCGTCATAGAATATCCGAGAATCTGTAAGCCCCGAGGAGATGATCCACAGGCATATCCTAAACGAACTTCAGAATATTCCTTGTAAGTACTACAAAACTGGCAGTGTTTTTAAAAGCCAATCTGACGAGTACAGGAACGTTGGGAACACTCACGACACGTTCTGATAGCCTCTTTTAAGTTCGATCATGGGACTCCAGTCAGGCAGTCACTCAACTGAGTGAACTGACTGCCAACAGAAAATTCTCGTCAGAGATGGAAGAATTAAATTAAATAAATAAACAAGTTAATTAATTAGATAATTAACTAATTGGTTGATGGTATTGGAATTTGGAGGAATGAGAGGAGAGGAGTGAGTGCCAATCATGGTTGCGGCCGAGGAACAGGTGCAGAGGAACCTTGCAGGATATTCACTGGAGCCTCTGACGATGCATATAATACTGGCACTCATATGATCCTGGTACCCGGTGGATATACCTGCATATTCCTTTCTCCTTTTCCCCCGGTCACAAAGTACTAGCAGTAGTACATTCAACATACCTGCATATTCTACCAGCCCTATGGAAGAGGTTTGCGCGCCGGAGGACCTGGCCTGGTACCATCCCAGGGCGGCATCATCGTGCTCGCAGCCTGATTCGATTCCGGTCCTTCGATTCGTCCTYCGCTGAGATCGAGTCAAGCATGGGGATGGGGTCACCGGCACTCGTGTGAGGGACTGGTTGGTCTCGGGAGGGTAGGACGGTGCTCACACAATCGTGGTTCCCAATCTGCGGTAACGTCTCATTGTGACTTGCGACCTCTGTAGCGACTTTGTTGCCACTCGGTTGTGACCTTGTTGCGACATCTATAGTTTTAGTCATGGGGTTGGAGGTCCACGCTTGACGGCAACGGAGCTTTGTGCTCACTGGAGCGCAGAACTCTCTTGTAGGTAAGGTACTGTAGTACGTGTGTGGTGTGGCTACTCTACTGGTGCTCGGTTGTTCTGGTTTTCGGTTTTCAGCGGAACGTGGAATCCCTTTGGAGAGACGTGGAACCCCCTTCAGTGGACTTGGGTTTCGAGAGATTCTTCTTAGTTGTTGTGGCAATCAAAGTGTGAAGGAAACGCATTGCGCTGGGATCGGAGTACGAAACGGGAGGAGGTTGGTGATCCTACAGGTATAAGGGGCTTGCACCGCCAGGGAGGTCGTATTGAGGGACGGTGGTATGTAGGGGCGGTGTATTATGTCTCTACGGGTGAATTGTACTATCCGCCGTGCTCAGGTTCACCTTCCCAGGAACAGGAGCATGCGAGGAAAGGAGTTACACGTCGTTTAGACTCTGGTTTCTCTTTGAAAGAGTTGATGGAAACAAAAAGGGTGCGGGATTCTGCCATGCCAGTGGTTCTGTGACTTCGGTCTCCCGCCTCGATTGTTGGAAGAATCATCTATTTTTTCCCTCCATTGAGAAATTCTTCTGGTTTTACATTCGCAGAACTGGCTCTTATAATCATGCTGAACTCCGGGACAATGAAACTCTGAAGAGACGATTACTGCCATCGATGCAGGAYTACCAAGTAGTCAAGTCGCCACTAAAAGTTGTGGGCTTTTGCAATTGTGAAAGCAGTTAGAGAGGCCTGTTTGTGCTCCATATAGTGCTGGCCGCTTGGTGCGCTATGTCATCATGGTTCCAGTTGAGACTACAAAAGTTGTGATTAACCTCGGCAAGGTGGTGCAGTCTTTAATTCTCGTGGGCCACGGCACTAATCAAGTCTTCSTTCGCACTCACCCGTAACGGGTACCAGCCACTGTCTTTACCGATCAGTCTGTTTGAGTTCCCTCGTCACAAGCCGTGSCRACTAGTGATTAGCTARGTTCAGAATCCAGTCACTTTATTAAKACATTGAGAAYAGCCACGAGCCCTAGTTTACAACCACACCATGTCTGTACTTTAAGTCGCTGTAAACGGTCCTCAATCCTGTCGAGGCCCGCAACACTGAATCCACGTTCTGCTGTTAAATACCGTTGACTTCGTTAGTCTCTGCAGAGTCGTTTGCACATGGAGCGTCAAGGTGTGGCTATGGCCCCTCGGAGTTGTATCCACATCGTTCCCGACAAGAATTCGAGTAGATCGAGAAGCAGGAAGGCGATTTCTGGTTGCCGAATTGCGTTACTGTATACATGTAGGCAGGGAAGATCGACTCCGCATGTGGAAATGACGCATTGAGCCTTGTGCTTGTGTTGCAGAAGCTGGCTGATCTTCTTTATGGGAGGTACATGATTTAATTAGCATCATGGGTTCTCCAGTCGACCTTACCCTAGGCTGCAGCACACAAGCCTTGCCCAGCAGTAATGGCTCTCACAGTCTCCGACCCGGGTCCTCGTATCCCGGAGACTACCTGGAGTCGTTCAGGRAAGCGGAGGAGTATTTGGGGTCCTTGGAAGATGAACGCCGCAAAGTCGAAGGATTCAAACGAGAGCTTCCCCTGTGCATACAGCTCCTCGAGAATGGTACGCCACCACCATGCAACTGTTGTCCGCATATCTGCGCTAGCTACGCAGTAATTGTACTCAAAACATGCTTGAACAGGGATGCTCGAATGCTTGTACTCATCTCAAAGATGCCTGTTTTGCCGGCAGCTATTCAGACATCGAAAGAGAAAGTGGCAAGCGGCAAGAAGGAGCAGCAGTTGACGAGAAGTTCCATGGATAGTGAGAACGAGTACAGCCGGCCTAGGCTGGAAGAGTTTTTGCCCTTGAACATGCTGCAAGTGACCAGCCAATTATCCGGCGCAACGCAGGGCCCCAGCGGTGAAGTGTACCACGACGAAAGCGGCGAAGAGGAAGAGGCGAAGTCCGACAGCAGAAGCTGGAAAATTTCTCCCGAACGTGACGGCAGCGATATCCGGAGCAGCAGCAGTAAACCTACGGCCACCACTACGTCCTCGGAGCTTCCGAACTCCAACTTGAATCTTCAAGTTGCTTGCAGTACTGTACAGTCGAATGGAGTAACGACGGCCTCAGAGGAAGAGGTGAATCAACAACAACAAGCTCAGTGACAGTGATTGATCGAGTATCTAGTACTGAAAAAATTAATGGAGYTGCATTGAAAGCTCACCACTGCATCATAACATTCTTGAACTTCGAAGRCCCGGCGAATCAATCAAGGCTCCCTTCACTGTAGAAAAATCCTTGAATTCACAGAGGGACATTGTACAAGAAATTATTCTATGCCTCGAGTGTCCTCAACACCCTGGCCTCCGTATTCAAGAATGTTATGTGTTGTCACTGGTGTAGAGGTAGGAAGAGAATGAGAGATCGAGAGGGGAGGATTATTTATCAATAATTCTTCTTCRAGGCTAGTGCTCCAGGGCTAATTTGTGGCAGTAATTTGAAACTGCCGACCGCGAGGTTACATGCGTGTAACACTCTGTACATATTGCAATTTTGTTGTGAGATTCCGTCGTCAGCTTGGTGAGGCGCACTTGTAACTTTTAAACTGGCATGGATTCATTCAGTCTCGCTCTGCAAATTCAGTTTGTGTTTCTGATTTCGCAGAGGCTGGAGTGAGTGATCGATGCCCTGCATTTGTAAGTACTAGTCCTCATTGAATTGAAAGTAATAATGGAACTGATGTGAGTCCAGTCTTTCGACGTGGATGTCACGAAGCGTCTGATGAATCAATTGCAATTCACTCCCGGACGTCAGGGCGGTCTCTGAAATTTTCATTCGTCAGTACAGTCTGCTGTTGAGTTGCGTGAGTTGAATAAAGTCTGGTACTGACATTATTGTTTCCTAGAGCTTTGAGTCGGGGGTCATTGGTTGATTTGGGTGATATGGTGAACCAAAATGCTAAATCACAAGAGCTTGTTTTGTGTACTTTTCCTAGTAATGGGCCTTTGGAATGAATTTTGGGCGGACTTCCATGTACAAGAGTTGCCAAACTTTGCAGAAAAGCCAGTGAGAGAGTTTTTGGAATTGTATATGGAGGTCACTAAATGTCTATTGTTTGCTAGTAAGAGGAGAATTGGAATAGTTGCAAGCAAAATTATAGGGCTAGGGAGTGGCTTATGAAAAGAAAGGGAGACAACTTTTTAGACTTTTAGAAAACTAATGTAACATTGTTAACACAACATTGTTGACCACCTTAAACCATTTGCTCTTGGAGGAGGGATAATGTCTCCTTGTATGCTTAGGAGTGAGTTTAAATTTAATTTGTAGAAAAGCATTGGTTGGCTAGGAAGTTGCAACACTATTGTAGTGTCATTGACTAAGTGGAGAATTGCAAGAGAGTTGTTGGTTGGCCAAGAAGTTTCCATTTGGGGGCTCCCACTTTGTGTAGAAGAAAAAAACGCCTCCAAAGTTGGTTAACAATGTTATGTAATTTTAATATTAGACTTGAACATTTTGTTTGCTTTTGGTTTAACAACTAGACAAACTATTCCTTTAATGTAATTTCTCCTCCTTACATAAAAGTATAAACATCATGGAGGTAATTTTAATTCTCAAAAAATTGATTTTTTTTTTCGAATTTCAACTCTTTATAGAAGTCCATCTTAGGTGAACATTTGGATCAAAATCACATGCTAACAACATTCTTACACTCCTAACACTCTTACACTCCTAGCATGAAGTGTGATTGTGAGAATATGCTTTTASATTACATAGGAGGCCAATTTAGTGAGCTTTCATTACCTTGCAAACATGCTATAATTGTTATTGTTGGGACCAATCAGCCCCATTTATTTCTTTAAAGACAAAGCCCATGGCTACGCTATCAAATCTCAAAAAATTGCCCTATGTATCCTCGATTGTTTTGCTATTGGTATGAGCAAGTCTAATTAGATTCAAAGACAAAATCACATATTTAATACCAAAGTCACCACAATTTCCTTGGTAGGTGCTTATTTGATGCTACAACATATTTTATTCCCAAAGTATGGACCGCTTGGCCCTATCAATTTACAAAGATTTATTGGCTTAGAGAGGACCAAATTAAAGAGGTTTTACTATAATTGCTCATAGAGTGCATTGRCTGACAATTTGCAAAATCACAAATGAACAATCATGCTKATGTTTAAGGAGTAACTTACTTGTAGGGATACTTGTGAAATTCATAGGAGCAGTAGTAAAATATTCCTAACATTTCTCATATACTAAGTGAAGGTTAGATTTGGTATAAATTAAGTCATTTTTTGAAAAAAGTGTTACATGTCATCTTGTGAATGGTTTGAGGTGACATGACCYTCTAAAAATTTGATGTGAAAATTCAATTTTGGCAAATTAGTGTCAATTTCGACCTTCATGTAAGTACTTTGTAAYCTTTCTAGCACTYAGAAGAAACTAGGWTTCAAATACACTCCTTTSTACTTCTAGTTAAAGGTTGAATTGTCCAACATCCGATGGTTATTGCATTGGGTGCTTGTGGCACCACACACACTATTACATACAATCTTACTAGATACTCTAAAGATCCTCCAATCTACAATTGAAAATACTGAAACAACATCAACAATATTACTAACCAATACTCCACATACATTTTTTTACAGAAAATTAAATTTGAAAACAGGCAATTCCTAACTCAAACTACCTTCCACAATAACAATCCACCACTCATACTATACGACATTCAATATTATGTACATATTCTACATCATTGTTTAAATAAAAAATAACCAAACCTAAATATTCACAACAATATTGTACTCTCAAAAATTGATACCATGGATAGCATAGAATCCCCCCTTGTAGCAAAGGTATGTAGTCTTGGCATCATCCATTGTTGTCCCCCAAGACATAATCTGGACCAAAGATGAACAAACTCTTAATTTATACTAGCCATTAAAAAAATGGTTGGAGTTATTTCTCTCTTATACAAATATTTTTTTTGGAACCAAGACTTGCAATGTTCTTCACAATCTGATGCTATCTAATGCCATTCTTCATTTAGTAGTTAATTTAATATCAT